>JAFBJQ010002116.1:75022-93217 GCA_016785345.1 Trinectes maculatus
ATCTATCTATCTATCTATCTATCTATCTATCTATCTATCTATCTCTATATACAAAAGTATGTACACTTGATACACGTTATTCTGTAATTCAGACGACGACGCTCCGGCAGCTGATCAAACCCGTGTTTATTGTCAAAGTGGATGAGAGTAAAGAGCAGGAATTTGCGTTGTGACATTGCGACTGGGAGAAACGGAGAAGCCAGGAGAGAAAAGCGGCGTGCGAGCCGGAGGGGAAATGAGGCGAACGTAAAAGAGTCGGAGAAGCGGAATCTGGGGCGGATTGAAGCGCTTTTAGCTTTAGTTTCCTTTTTCATCTCCATTCCTCATACTTTCGTTTCTTTACCGAGGCAAGAGTGTTTTCATTTCCTCTGCAAAGAGATGCATTTGTGAGGGGAAGTGTGTGCCCGGGGCACAGGAAGTGAGTTGTGACATCACTGTGGTTTGGGTTTCTTGTTGTCATCGGGAGTCAGCTGCTCACTGCTGTCATCTAAACACTATCTCTGCTTCCATGCCACAGTCTGAACTTCCTCTTGCCTCCGCCATGGCCCCCGCCGCTCTCTGCGCCTCGCTTCCTTTTCCTGGTTCTGCTCGTCTCATCCCGCCACTCTGCAGGATGTGGCACCGGCGCGTGGCGCTTTGTCTAATTACCTCTGTATGAAATAAAGACGCTTGCCCCAATATATCTAACGGAGCAGAGAGTCAAGGTGGAGATGGGCCGATGAAAGGTCACGCAGAGGTCAGGCGTGCTTTGAGAAAAAAATACGACATCCTCCTGTGTGTGTGTGTGTGTGTGTGTGTGAGACACAAGACAGGGAAAAAACACAAAGGGAGCAGGAGAGTTATGTGAATCCGTTTATTGCTGACTCTGCAGTCTTGCTGAAAGTCACGGCTCATTTGCTGGCTGACATTCAGCCCAGTCTGTTCCTATACATTACTGAGCTGCCCATCACCCATGGCAACAGCACCAGCCTGTTGGGTCAGGAGCCCGTGCAGCTGAACCACATTCGTTTTTGATTGTGTGTCACACGGGGGGCATAACGGTGGAGTCCAAATTGAAGTGTGTTCTACTCCAAAAAAAAGAAAAAAGAAAAAAGAAAACACATTCCCAGTGTTTTATTGTCTAGTTGTGATGTTTAATCTAACAAACTGTACAAAGCACTAAGAGTGATTGCGTCCATTAAAAACTCAGGATGTGTAACCATGACGCTGAGAGCCGCTCTTTTGGTTGTAAGCGTTTACTTTTTTGTTTTGTTGTTTTTGGTTTTTTTTTGTGTGTGTGTCGAAACTACGTTTGCCAAACGTGTCCTGCTGTGTTTGGTTGAGATCTTGCTCTTTGAAGGTAGATGCAGGTGTCTCTGAGAAGACAAACTGACACATGAGAATAACGTGGCTCACGGAGCGTCGTTGTGTCGGTGAATCCCAAGTTTCGCCCGGAATGTCGCGACGAGAGTCCGGCAGGGTGTAAACATGAATTCACTCCCTGTTTCAATTCCAAAAAAAAAATCCTGTTTTGCTCAGTGGCCGGAGGGGTGGTGGATTTTTCTCTGATGTTTGTGCGATCACAGACTCTGAGTTAACAACTTCTGCCCAGATCGGGCTGCACACAAAACACACAACACAGACACACACGCACATATTTTTGGTGTATGCAGATTAATAGTTATTCAAATTATGAATAAAACTGAATGAGGTAAACAAATACATGATTCTAAAAATGTCACAAAGCAGGAAAATGGAATGGAAACCAAATATTGCTATGTTTTTTTTATTTCTTCTTAGATCAGATATGTCGGAGCGTTGGTATTTTTCCCGCAGCAGAGACACGACTCTGAACGCTGTCTCCTGCATTTCACCGCCATAGTTTTTCACCAGCGCATGATGTGCAATGAAGCTGAAGCTTCATGTTTACGCATGCATGGATTCCTTTACTGTGTGTGTTTATGTGTGTGTGTTTGTGAGTGTGTGTGTGTGTGTGGTCAGCACAGTGTTTTATGTCAGTAATGTACCAGGTAGCTGCTGCAGTTGTGTGTCTGGGAGAAAGAGATAACAGGTCTATCACCGAGTCCACTCCCCCATCTAGTTAAATGATACAGATCTCTCTCTCTCTCTCTCTCTCTCTCTCTCTCTCTCCATCTCTCCATCTTTTTTTCTCTTCGCACGTGCACCAAACAAAACGCGTCAGTGAAAAGAGCGTCGGATCGTCTGGAAAAGTTCTTCCAGATCTGTGTTTTTTTTTGTGATGGCACCGGATAGGCAATAAAAATAAATGAAAAATAATTTGTCCAGGAGGAACCGTGACAGACGAGCAGCCATCTCCATGACGATTCTCTCTCCTCCTCTCTCCTCCTCCATCTCTGCATCTCACCTCTGCTGGTTTCTTATCAATATGTAATCATGCTTTTCTTGGTTTCCTGTGTTTTTGGGGCTGAAACTTCCACTGAGTGGGTCGAGCTGTGTGTGTGTGTGTGTGTGTGTGTGTGTGCGTGTTCGTGTGTGTGGCTGACTCCTCTAAAAGGGCCATAAATAGAGAACATGGGTAATGCTGAATAATTAAACACATTCTCTCTCCACTTCTCTCTCTCTCTCTCCCTCTCTCTCTCTGTCGCTTTGATTAACCCCCCCCTCCAACTGTTGTCACTCTCTTTCTCGTCATCTTCCCATCTATCGCTCCCTCGTCGGTATTTCCTCCCTTCACTTTGCCACGTCTCTCTCTCTCCTCCGCTCCATTCTCTCTTTTTTTTATTTTCTAATGCATCTCTCTCTCTCTCTCTCTCCCTCACTCTCTTTCTTCCTGGTGCCTGTGAATATTTGATGGGGGTTATGGGAATTGCAGTTCTCCAAATCCGAGGAAAGCGCTCACCGCCTCACGCGTTGCCATGGCGGAGGCGGGAGCGGGGAGCAGCCATTGGTCGAAGCGTTCGCCGGCGGAGTGACACGGCGGCTTGTTGACTGACAGGCTCTGCGATTGAGTAATTGATTAATCACGGCTCCTCGACATTCCCACGGGAGCGAGTGGTTTTTCTCCCGGAGGGATGCAAGGACACGCTGACACACACACACAAACAGGTGAACACTGACACAGCCAGCACTTTGCATCATCAACCGTCTCCTCGGCTCAGGCAGTAACAACACGTTTCTGGTGTGTGTGTGTGGGTTGCTTATGTCAGTGTGTGTGTGTGTGTGTGTGTGTGTGTGTGTGTGTGCGTGCGCTGTCGTCACATTTCACGTACTTTCCCTCCGTGACTCTGCTGTCTCCATGCAGACGCAGGAGAGAGCAGAGGGAAGGAGGTGGCGACGGAACGCATCCACTCTGCTCCTCCTCGGGGCAAAGTGCCTCCTTCATACACTCCTGAAATATTCACACACACACACACACACACACACACACACGAAGCAAAAGTGACGGTTGGGCCATATGGGCTTTTATGTGCCCCCCCGCTGTGACAGCGACTCTTTGCAGAGTGCAGATGTGTGGTTTCCATTTGCTGCGTCTGTATGTGTACGTGTGTTAACCTCAGTGTGGCTTTGAAGGATCTTCATGTTCGTGTGTTTAGAGTGTTTTGTGTCAGGTCGTCAGGAGGTTATACCGTGTACGTGTGTGTGTGTGTGTGTGTGTGTGTGTGTGTGTGTGTGTGTGTGTGTGGCTCGGACACCCTGCAGACTTCATATGTAAACAAGGAGATGGGATGTAGATGAGGGGGTCAGTGAAATACTTTATCTCATCCATCACATTCTTCTTTTCTCTCTGTGTCTGTGTCGTTATCATTCTACCTGCATCGTCCCACTCATTGACCCAACCCCTCCTCCTCCTCCTCCTCCTCCTCCTCCTCCTCTTCCTCCCTCTCTCTCTCTTCTCCTTAAGAACCAAATAAAACTTCAAAGTTGTTTTTCCTTTATCTTCCTCATCTGCTGGAAGTCACGCTGCAAAGGACTTTGGGAGATTTCTTTCTCTGCATGCTTGCCGCAACCCCCCCTTCCACTGCACACACACACACACACACTCACGCACACACAGAGCCTGGCATAGCGGACTGAAGGGTGGGTGATGGAGAGACCCTTATTTGTTCCTCACTGTGACGTCAGATTATACAAAAATGGCCGCCCGCTTTCCGTTTTGTACTGAATATGTTGTCTCCTCATTTGTGTATTTAATTCACATATTTTCTTTTGGTGCTAAAAAGAAAACACACCACCGGGAGTTGAAACCGTACACTCCATTACTCCCTCATTAAGAATAACGTATAGATTATTTAACGATGCCCCAGTTGATAAATGCTTCCAGTGTCATTAGGACCAAAGTCTTTTCTCACTGGGAATAAAATACATTACTAAAATATCGCGGGTCGTCACACTCCCTCTTTTTTTAATCTCTTCATTTCCTGTCGTTGTTAAAAGAGCAATCACTGCTGTGACTGCTGATGTTTTTTTTTAAACGACTGGTTACGCGTCCCTTGATTAAACCGTTGAAAACTAAAATTAAATGACGCCTACTTACGCAGAAAAGTGTTGAGTAAGGAATAATAATATTTACCTCCATAATGCATCGGTTTTAAATGGTTTACGCCGGTTGGTTTTTGAAAACGTGTTTAAATGATATTACACCTTCATTATCTTTTTAAGTGAATGTTGGTTTTTAATTAAAGAAATCAATGTCCACAAATGCACCGTAATATTACAACCTGTGCCTCTGAATCTGGCAACAACAACATGGTGGGACGGAGATCATTACTCAGACGTTAGCATGATAAGGGGCCGGCGGCGGTAAATGAAGAAGGAATGTAGCGCTGTGTGGTCACATTAGTGCTAATGGGGATGCTGTCAGAGGGTCTCAGCTGGGAGTGTCTGCAGGCACCAGGGTTCGGGTACCGCTTGTGTTTCGCTTCGTGCACAGTAAGTAAATGTGTGTATGTGTTTTTTTTTTTTTTTTCCCCGTTGCCATGGACAACACACGTCACCTGTCTCGGGTCAGTTACACGCGCTTCCGTGATTGACACACATACGTACACTGTCAACACCGGAGTCCTCATGAATGAGCCGTGAACCGTGGCTGAGGCGGAGGCTGCCTGTTACCGTGGGAACAGGGGATGTGCTCGTTCTGCCCACACGCGGCGGCAGCGGCGGCGGGCGTGCACACGCATGCGTGAACGACGCGCTCACGTCTGGCAGCGCGTTCGTTAGCCTACATCCCCTCTCCGTCTTCCCCAAGGCCACGCGTCCCACTTACCCACAATTCACTCCTGCCACCCACGCCAGGGTCAATTACCCAATGCCTCATGTCAACAGCAGTCTCTCTCTCTCTCTCTCTCTCTCTCTCTCTCTCTCTCTCTCTTACTGTTTTTCTACCGCTCTTTAATTGATAGTTTGCACTGTAAAAAGCTATTTAGCTCAGGCCTTTTCCCACAGTGTGAATTATGGCTTATCAATAGTTCAATCAATCACCTATATCGACCTCTCGCAGGCTCCCTGCATTATTCTTTATTCCCTCTTTTTTCCCCCAAAAGCCTTTAGCTACTCGTTTATTTTGTATATCGCCGCTCTCCTCCTTCGTCTGAGCAGCTTCCTCCGCTCATCCCTCGCTCAGCTGTTTCTCTCTCTCTCACCTCGGCGATGCACAGTAAATCAGCTCAGCTGTTGGTTTGACCTCCAGAGCCGCTGGAGCGCGATGCCGATGTGCTGAACCTGCCGCTTTGTCTCCCCGCCGCAGCCCTCGTCCTCTGTGGCGTTCTCTCGCCCGTGCACACTCTCTCACTCTTTTCCCGAGGTTGTGTATCTGCTGCTCGGACCACAACAGCAGGGCCGTAAACGTGAATGCTGCTGACTGAACAAATGACAAAGCGTTGGTCAGCTGGACGCCGCGTGACTGAGTCATGAAGCCGCGTGATTGGTCGGCTGGAGAGGAGACGCTATCATGTCATCGGAGGGGGGGGTGTGTACATTTACAGGCACATTCGCCAACTTGGTGACATTTGACCTTTGATAGTGACTGGACAGAAATACTTGTCTGCTCTCGGGACTCTGTAGATATCTCGATGTTAGAATGTGGGTAGTGGGTGAGACAGCGTTGTGAGACACGTTGTGCGCATCAGTTATTGATTGCATCATTTGAATTAACCTCGAAATGAGTGCGACTGAAAGAGGGAGAATGTTAACATGCAGGAGTTAGATGGATTAGTATACAGGCCGTGTTTCCATGAGCTGCTGTTAATGCGGGTCAGATTTAAATGCCAGGCATGAATAAGCTTTGGACACACACACACACACACACACACACACACATTCATTCGGCGTTATCCCCGTTAGGGCTGATTTATTTCCATCACATCAAACAACTTGTTTCTGCCCTTAACCACACATGCACCATCACAACCGGCGCCTAGCGACCGATCTGCCATCTGATTGTAATCTGTGTGTTTGCCGTGAATTGCAGACTTGTTTTTGTTTTGCTTTTTTTTTGGTTCCCGGCGTCCTCAAAGGTGTTTTATGTGCTATGTGCGCCGCTGATTACTTTGCACTGCGTCAAATTCCTCCTTTGACCCTCAATCCGTCTGCCTCTTGTGCAACACGCCTGTTAATTAGCTCATTGTCCTGTGTGTGTGTGTGTGTGTGTGTGTATGTGGGGGGGGGGGGGGGGGCAGGTTCATGCGCGGCCATCATTTCAGACTGCTGATTCTTGTTTCGACGTGCTCGAGCCAATAACAGCGGTTCATTCGGAGTCGAGTCAACATCTGTCACGACGTCTGACTCTCTCTCTCTCTCTCTCTCTCTCTCTCTCTCTCTCTCCTGCAGACACCCCTCACCCATCACTACCAGCCCTCTGGTCTGTGCCACAGATCATTGGCCCGTCTGTCTCTCTCTCTCTCTCTCTCTCTCTCTCTCTCTCTCTCTCCTGCAGACACCCCTCACCCATCACTACCAGCCCTCTGGTCTGTGCCACAGATCATTGGCCTCGTCTCCTCTCTCCTTCCCTCCCCTCTTTCTTCTCTCCGTCTTTCTCCCATCATCGTCACCTCCCTCTCTTTACGGCCTCCAAACCACTTGTGTGCGTTATGACTCCTCGAGCTTTAAATCTCTCCCCGTCTCCATCGCTCGCTCTCTCTCTCTCTCTCTCTCTCTCTCTCTCTCTCTCCTCTCATGTCGGCGTGTGAGCGCAGCCTCCGGGTGCTTCTATATTTCCTGGGCAGTGCACGAGTAGATTGGAAAGGAGGCCTTTGTCACTTTTATTTACTGCCTCGCTGGTTCCACAACAGCGTGTGTGTGTGTGTGTGTGTGTGTGTGTGTGTGTGTGTGTGTAAACGCAGAATGATTGCAGGTGTTTGAACTGCAATGAGGTGTGTCTGGGAGCATCGCCCCCTTATTTCTTCCGGCTCCTCCGAGCAGAGCTGTGTTTGTTAGGCGCAGAGTGGCTTTAATTCTTCTTCAGCAACCTGCTGCCGAGCATGCTGGGATTTCTGACCCCGCAGACCGGAGCCGGTGGGCGTTGGCACCAGGGTGCCGACTGAATCGTTGGTTGTCTGAAAATCCCTCAACCCTGAAACTGTTGGTCTGCAGATGGGTGTGTGTGTGTGTGTGTGTGTGCGTGTGTGTGTGTGTGTGTGTGTGAGAGAGAGAGACAGCAGTGGCCAGACTCCCTCCAGGACCTTCCTGTCAAAGGGAGACAGACAGAAACAGATTGTATAGAGCCAAAGCCCAGGGCCACATCCCGCCCACCACTGATACGGTTGCCATGCCGACAGGCTCCGTGCCAGGAGAGTATGCTTAGATGACATGAAGTCACTTCTTGACCGATGTCTGTGTTTGTGTGGATTATCATGACGCCACAGATTAGGATTATAGAGTGACCCATTTCCTTTTTTTTTTTTTTTCTACAACACAATCTGGCCATTCATACCTCATTTATAGTGAGTGTGTTTGTGCGTTCATACGGTTTCCTTCCTTTGTTGTTTTGCAGTACCACATCTACACAAGACACCGTTTCAGGCCATGTTGCAGTTTATTAACTGATGAAAACTTTTTTTTTGTAATTTCTAACATATGTGATGAATTAATATGTTCATAAAATTAAACCTAGTAGACAACTGGTGTTTATCTTCCAAGGAACTGTTTAGAAGATGTTGAGATCTTGTTGGTCGGTAGTGGCTGTGCAGAAGCTCCACACTGCACGTCCCTTTTTCAGCTGTAATGGAGCAGTCAACCATAATAAATATCCAAAGTTAAGTTTCAAGTCTCTGCAAGTTCATTTTCAGCTTTTGTGAAATAAGTTAAAAACCAAAAGTAGGAAATTAATCTTAATTGATGAAAACGGTCCCCAGTAACGAGATTTGGAGTTAATGGCCTAAAACCTAGCAGAAACACTGGTTAAAACGTTAATGTTGATATTATATTGTGTGTGTATGTTTAAGTGTTGTGTCCACTGTACTCTGGCCAGCCAGGACTGTTGCTAGGCTACGACAGGAAGTGTCCTGCATAGTAAATGTGTCCGAAGGGGTGACGGGGTCTGTGTAATTGACTTGGCAAGGGCATGGATGTGCACGCAAATACAGAAAATACACCACTGCGCACACACACACACATAGAGATCCTCCTCGTCTTCATCACCATGATATACACATGCTCGCACGTCGCACCAATCACTCTGCGCACCTTCCTCCGTCGGCCGCTTCAGTGGCGTGTCACTGTGACTTGGCAGGTGCAGTTAATCATAATTATGCGTTGATGAAGATTACTGCGAGAGGCGTCAGTCTGACACCTCCCTCATGCAGCACACGCACGGGGATAATGAGATGAGGGATGAGATGGATGAGATGGCGTTATGTACTCAGACCTGCAGTCACATTTCAAAACTTCCACTACTCAACAAATGACATATCTTTCATTGGTACCAGTAATATAAACAAGTACCAATACTTTACCATAGACATCATACTTTACGCCTTTATGTGCATGATGCTGATTAATCTTTGCACTGGCACTGAAACACGTGTTTGATTGACAGGGACTTTGAGGAGTGGTTAATCAGTCACGTGAATACATTTGGATGTCATATAAATTATGATTGGATGTCAACACAGGGAACATAGGGAGAAGCATTTATAATACTTTAGTATATTTTTAATAATCAGATTTTGTTTTTTTTTATTAATTCATGACTTACCATTACCTGCAGAGATGAGTCCTCCATGATGGCGCTGCCTAGAGGCTGATTGGCGAGCAGCTTGGCATCAGTTTGCTGTCGGCGCCACAGCACGGCGCCCATTCATGCAGAGCAAACGCAGTCGATTTGGCCTGGTATCGCTCATGCACACCTGGCCTGGTGGCGTCACACCTGCGTGTGCATGTGCGTGTGTGTGTGTGTGTGTGTGTGTTGTCCTCTACAGGATTGTGGATGGGGAAATATAGCGGATTGGAAAACGCATTGATAATTTCCCTAGACCTGGTTTTCAGTGTGACTGAGATGATTGAAGCTAAATGTGTAGCGTTCCGAGTATAAGAAGAAGAAAGCGTTAATGTGCAGTGTGTTTTTTTGTATCTCTCTCTCTCTCTCTCTCTCTCTTGCTTTGTGGGGACGCGTCAGTGCATTGTGGTTTACAGCAGATGAAAGATGTATAAGCGCCAGAGAAGTGAACGGGGCGCAGGAAGCGCATGGTTTGTGTCTTTTTTTTTCTTTTTTTCTTTTTTTTTTTTGCTTGTCAAGCACAATCTGAATGCTGCTTCGCCGGCATTAGCGTCCAGCCCAGTCATGTTCATACGGGCTTTTCACAGGCCACTGGTCATGAGGGGGCGGGGGGGGTGGTGGTGGTGGCGGGGAGTACGAGGGCAAGGGAGACGTGAGCGAGACATGTAGAGGGAGGAAGGGATGGAAATAATGAAAGGCATAAAGAGGAGATTGTGAGGAGTTAAGAGGGTTAGATAGTGAGAGAGAGCCCGAGGGATGAGAGAGAGAGAGATAGTGCAAGAGAGAGAGAGAGAGAGTGAGAGACTGCAGATTTAGGTCAGAGAGGCAAAGCAGTTGCCAAACGAGTGGAGGAAGGGATGAACGGGCCTGCGGGGCTCAAAGATGCTCATTTTGAATGGGACGATCATGGAGGGGGGGTTTGGGGTGTGTGTGTGTGTGTTTGGGGTGTAACATAATCCAATCATATCTCTTCAGCAATGCGCATGTGATCACAAATGCAGTCACTGTTATGACAGCTATGTCGGCCTATAATCGGCAAAGACGCTCTCACCGAGTGGAGGAAGGGATGAACGGGCCTGCGGGGCTCAAAGATGCTCATTTTGAATGGGACGATCATGGAGGGGGGGTTGGGGGGGGTGTGTGTGTTTGGGGTGTAACATAATCCAATCATATCTCTTCAGCAATGCGCATGTGATCACAAATGCAGTCACTGTTATGACAGCTATGTCGGCCTATAATCGGCAAAGACGCTCTCACGGCGCATGGCGCCGCACTGTGCCGGATGTAAGATAAGGAGCATTAGATCGAGTTTCTTAGCCAGACGGGCTCATGTGATAACAGATAACAGATCCCTCTGGATCTCCACACACACACACACACACACACTGCTCAGCCAATACCAGGATGAGTCAGGAATCCTTTTCTTTCCTTCCAGGATCGAGGTTTTTCAATGGGATACTCGAGTGAATTTGCACACAAAGTAAAGAAGTCAGTAAGTCGTCGTAATAAAAAAAAACAACAACAACACAAACCTCTTTGGTAAACTGCTTTAGCTGACGTTTCTGTGAGCGAAGGCCGATGTTCGTTATGTGGCTCCGCCCCTCTGCGTGCAGTAATCCAGTGATTTTCAACCACCGTGCCGTGAGAGATCGTCAGGTGTGCCAATTTCACTTAATTGGTCAAAAAAATATTTAGTAAATTATTGTTTGCGCCTGCGTTACGACCCGAGGGCCAGGATGTTGTCAGACACATTGATGACATGTCTGCAGACAAGGAAAGTGTTGTTTTGGAACCTGTTTGTAACATTTTTCTAACTTTTTTGATTGCTGGTGTCCCTCAGGGTTTTGCTTCATGTAAAAAATGAGCCGTGGCTCAAAAAAGGTTGAAAAACACTGCAGTAATCTGTCTGTCTGCCTGCCTGTCTGTCTGTCTGTCTGTGTGTGTGTGAGTAGTGAGGGGAAAAAAAAGATATCTTTCTGTATCATCTGTGTGTGTGTCTGAGTTTCTGGTTTGTAAGTGGCTGTAATCCCTTTGTTGGTCTCCAACAAAGCCAGTGCTTGTGCTTGTGGAATTGGGGCAGTCTGATCCTAATGAGAAATCCCTGTTCAATCTTTCCAGCTCGAACACTCCCACAGAATGTGAACTCTGCGTGTGTGTGTGAGTGTGTGTGTGTGTGTGTGTGTGTGTGTGCGCGTGTGTGTGTTCATCCATTTATTGCTGCTTAGTTTGCACAGAGCAGTGCTGGATTGTGACACTTTAAATTATCATATTAAAACCCGTTTTCTTTTTAGCAATAAATCAGCAAGTTCTAAAGTTTTTTTTTTTTAATTCTGAGGAGTTTAATTAGAGAAGTTTAATGAGAAATTTGACTCATGTTTCCCTCATTCAGGATCTTATGCTAACGCGTTGACATTTTGTCAAACATACAAATCTGTAGTTTTGAACCATAGTAATCAAGTGAAACACCTTGTTTATTATGTATTTACTATATATATTTTTATATTATGAGTATACTTGTTGTGATATAATATTATTAGTTTTAACGCCGGTTGATCTCATGGATAAAAATCGTGACTCTCCCACATTACGTGGCAGTTAATTGCTCAATATATCGAATGACCTCCAGCCGCACACAGGCGATTCATCATGTGTAGTGAGTTTTGGCGATTCCTCTGGGTCCAATTGATGAGGAAAAGAAAAAAGAAAAAAAAAGAAAGAAAGTGAAGCGGTGAGGATGACTGATGAACGGCGGCAGGGTGCAGAGACCACGCTGAACTCGCTCCTTCAGACGCCGAGGTTGAGGCGTAACGCGGCGTCCATTGTTGTTCCTTGCTTCTGTTTTGGCTTTAGCGCTCATCATCAGAATGTCTAACGCCATCTGGACTGCAACAGGTCCACCAGGAAAACCAGGAAAACCAGGAAAACTATCCGGCCCCTTGTTTGTTTCTGTCTGCGTATAATTTCTTCCTATAATTAACTTTAATTAATGATGGAAATGTGCTGCGTTTTCTTGAGGTAGCTGTGAACGCTGAATACATTTTTCCTTCTTCTCCTCTCTTCCTCTCGTCTTCCTGTCTCTGTCTGTCCCTGTCCCATCCTCCTTCCACCAGGGTCGCCATGTGAAGACAGGGCAGCTGGCAGCCATCAAGGTCATGGATGTCACCGGGGTAAGAAACACACACGCGCGCACACACACACACACATATCCAGGGTAAGTGATTATACCACGGCTGGCCATGTCATCTAATTATAAGCGATGAGTCAGTGCAGGTGTGTGTATGTGTGTGATGTGGCACGGAGGAAATGAGGACAAGCCTATCGCCATGGAAATGTTGGTTGGCGTTATGAGGACGGCGGCGTGGTCTCAGGCGTGTGTGTAAAGCAGGAGGGAATCTGGGCTATAGTTAGACCTCCTCTCACCCTGCGCCTTTCTGTCAGCACGCCGCCGCCAGCGAAACCACAGAGGCTGACGGGAACACGGGCAACAGAACGAACCAACGCGTGAATGGATGAACGAATGAACGGACGAGGAAATGAAGACAGGAAGACGCACACGCGGAGATGAACGAACGAGACGAGCACATTACACCGAATGAACAACTAAATGAAATGTGTGAATAAATCCGTGTAAGTGTAATAAAAGTGAATGGCGGCGATAACGATTGGAAATTGAATTAAGGCGAAGCACATTGTCGCAGCTTAACGAGCTGCTACTGTACAAAATCAGCCTCTGTTCTTCCAGTCAGCGCTGAGTTGACGTAATCGGACCACGATTCCCCAACTTTGCAGATAATGAAAAATAATTCACTTGTTTTTTTTTTCACCAACTGCCACCATGTGACCAAACAGCTGTGTTTGGCTTTGTGGCTCTAACCCTGGATGATTGACAGCCAAACTCAAACAAGCAAACTCGTCAACAATTCAATTCTGTTAAGATGTTGTTTTTTTTTAAATGTTTGTATTGGGTGTGTCACAAATGAAGGTCATGCTTTAATACCGTCTTGTTTTCGTGTGTGTGTGTGTGTGTGTGTGTGTGTGTCAGGATGAGGAAGAGGAAATTAAAGCAGAAATTAACATGCTGAAGAAGTACAGTCACCATCGCAACATCGCCACCTACTACGGAGCGTTCATCAAGAAGAACCCTCCCGGCATCGACGACCAGCTCTGGGTATGTCTTCAATGCACTTTTGTGTTTTTTTTAAAATAATAAAACAGGAAATGTAGTAGTAATAGTAGTCGTGGTGGTGTGTTCATGCATGCAGTGACTGTAAATTTGTGTCACTGGAATTTGTACATACGGTACATATACAGTATATACATATGATATAGGATATAGGAGAAGAGGGAGTGTGTGGCTGCTGCTGCAATGAATCATGTGTTAATGTGATCTCAGGGAGCTCTACCGTCTCTGACTCTGTAGCATTCATCATACCACAATATGAGGACAAGTATAACGTTTGCACACACACACACACACACACACACACACACACACACACACACACACACAGTATCCAGATCTGCCACCTGCATAATTTCCACCGACTAACAAGAGCTCCATGTTAGCGTTTTTTTTTTTTAAATGTTTTGGTTCACTGCGCTAATACACACATGAGTGTGTGTCTTCGTTTTGTCTTTGTGTGTGTGAGTGTGTGTGTGAGTACTTGGTGTGAAGCCGGGATGAGAGGGGTTTTGGCTCTGACTCTTTCCCTCTAATCCTGAGTCTGAAGCAGAGCCAGAAGTCACCTGCTGAATGTTTGGCTGCACGCCCTACAGGGGGTGCTGTAGTGAGAGGAGAGGAGAGGATGCATACATTCACTGTGTGATGAATGCATGTGATGCATATGGTATGATCATCTTGCTGAGTCAGTAGTTTCTGTGGCCTGTGTGAAGTATATAAAAGTTTTTCTGCAACATGTAACATGGTTGTGTGTAATAATGATGATGATGATGATGATTGTTGTGGGTACTGTGTAACTTTTTGTATTAGACTTTGTTGTTATTATTATTGCAAGTCATTTTCGAGTCATAGCAAAAAGGAAAAATGCATCTGTGTTGTTTGTTAATATTTAAAAACGGAGAACAACATTTCCACACGTCCATTTATGACACACAACCCGGACCAGATTGCGCCTTTTGCAGAACAATGCCAATAACCAACCTTGTGTGTGTGTGTGTGTGTGTGTGTGTGTGTGTGTGTGTGCATGCGTGTAGCTGGTGATGGAGTTCTGTGGCGCCGGCTCAGTGACGGACCTGATCAAGAACACTAAGGGCAACTCTCTGAAAGAGGAGTGGACGGCGTACATCTGCAGAGAGATCCTCAGGGTACGTAACCACCACACGCTGATTTTTCCAGTGAACTGCAGCTTTAAAGAAAAACAACATCACTTCAAACCTGTTTTTTAAAAAAAAAAAATGTTGATGGTGGGAGATGTCATCTGAGAATTTCCATGGAACACATTTGTAAACACGACGGCCACAGACCTGTTCTTTGTGGCGTTGTTATAAATCTCTAATTTTGATTTATCGTTTATCTTTTTTTTTTCCCCCTCTTCCCTCTCTTAACTCGTAACATGTCTGTCTCTGTCTCCCATTCCTGTGTGAGCCTGTCTCCCATGTCTCAAATCATGAATACCTGACACATTGACATATTATCAGTGGATTTAATCCAAGAGTCTTTTATGTGCAGTGACTTCAGGAAAATCTCATGCATTTGATTCCCGAAATCATTTTGAGGCGTTGAGACAAGTTTACCTTTATGAAATAATCTGTAACACAACAGACTGTGACAGTAGCAATGACCTTCAATGAGACATAGAAATACTGCTGCGCTACAGCTGAAGTACTAATCTGCTGCTGCTGCCGCTTCAAAGATATAATGATAAATATAAAAAAATGTACAAAGAAATAATACTAATGGTTATGGCGATACGGCGATGGCGTGTCTGCGTCGCTGTCTGCAGGGTCTGACTCATCTCCACCAGCATAAGGTCATCCACCGAGACATCAAGGGACAGAATGTGCTGCTGACCGAGAACGCAGAGGTCAAACTAGGTCAGTGCCTCGCACATCCACACTTGATAAAACTGTCTGTAAGGATGAGGAGAGCGGTAGGAGGTGTCTGGTTTCAGATGGCTCTAAGCTCTGTGTGTGTGTGTGTGTGTGTGTGTCTGTGTGTGTGTGTGTGTGAGGCACTGTTTATGGAAGAAACACTCTGTCTCTGCCCATCTTGCTCTACCCTAAGATCCAATGGGGAGGGGATTTAGTGTGTGTGTGTGTGTGTGTGTGTGTGTGTGTGTGTGTGTGTGTGTGTGTGTGTGTTTAACAAGCACACACGGCATCACAGTAAAGTGCAAACCATAACCCAACAATGTGTGTGTGTTTGTTTTGTGTGTGTGCAGTGGACTTTGGTGTTTCGGCGCAGTTGGACAGGACTGTAGGTCGCAGAAACACCTTCATCGGGACTCCATATTGGATGGCACCGGAGGTCATCGCCTGTGACGAGAACCCCGACGCCACGTACGACTTCAAGGTGCAGCAGTCGCGACTCCTTTGTGTCTCCTCGGACCCTTTTTTCTTCTTTCTTCTTCTTTAATTCCACCGCGTCTCTTTTTGCTGCAGAGTGATTTATGGTCGCTGGGCATCACGGCAATCGAGATGGCTGAAGGAGCGCCACGTACGTACCCACTAAATTACACACAACTCGCAATCGGGATTCGGATCGTTTTTCAATTCTGGCAGATGCAACTTATCTGAGGCTGTAATTTTAACGAAGGCCGAGCAGCCGCTGTAAAATTGGCTGTTAAATTGCTGGGCTTCTGCCTAAAATCCCTAAACGATAAGCCCCCCATCCCTCACCCCTTTGTCTACTCATAATCTTATTCCGCGAGGTGCTTGCACATCATCATTGTGATTATTCCTTCCCTCCAAGTCAAGTTGGAAGCTGCTTCTTGTTTAAACAATGGGAAATTGATCAGACTCGTACACGTGGGCTTGTTAAGTTTTAGTCAGCGGCAAAATGGATGGAAATAAGTTTCGGCAGCACAAGTTGAAGGATTGTGGATGTAGAGTCAGTGTCGTCGTTTTTAGATCGACACAAATGCAGGCCCTGTGAGATGATTAAGACCCATATGTGTGTGTTTTATCAATATTGACAGTATATATTGATCAAGCGAGGGCCAACGCCAACTGGCTCTGGCGATGTTAGGTTAGGTAGCAACATTCGTCCTGACACACCCGCGTTTGCTAACCGAGCTATCTGACTCTGCAGCACTGTGCGACATGCACCCAATGAGAGCCCTCTTCCTCATCCCACGCAACCCCGCACCTCGACTCAAGTCAAAGAAGTGGTGAGTTGTGTCAAGCGATCCGTCGCTATCGCCCGTATCCGACGTGCACGTGTAATAGACACGCCGTTGTTTCTCGTCTCATCCGTGTGGCCCCAGGTCAAAGAAGTTCCAGTCGTTCATAGAGAGCTGTCTGGTGAAGAGCCACAGCCAGAGACCCAGCACCGAGCAGCTCCTCAAGCACCCGTTCATCAGAGACCTGCCCAACGAGAGGCAGGTCCGCATCCAGCTGAAGGACCACATCGACCGCACCAAGAAGAAGCGAGGGGAGAGGGGTGAGTGTGGGGGAGGGGGAGGGGTTAAACGCAACACAAGATCTGATGCGGTCGTAGTTGCAAACAGTGCGGCTGATATGAATGAGATGAGTTTACATTTTGCTTCCTGTAAATCCATGATACGTTTAAACGCCATTGGAATGCTACACACTAACAGGCCAATGAATGCCGCTCTGCTCCGAGCCCCGTTTGACTGGAGGAGCTCGGAGCTAATGTTCTCCACCTCGCCGCACACAGTCAAATTACAATTTATACTCGTACTCGGAGCGGCTCAAAGAAAGTGCCCTGGAGGAGGGCGGATCTGGGAATGCCAAAGTCGTGAACAGTTTAGTAATGAGCGGAAGTCGTTCATGTGCGAAATCCAAATAGCGGAATTGAAAATGGCTTTTCTCTCTTGTCGGTTTTTATTTGTTTTTTAATTTTATTTTTTTTTTGCGTTGTTTAAACTCTTCGTCTCTCTCGCTCCATCTTGCAGATGAGACCGAGTATGAGTACAGTGGCAGTGAAGAGGAGGATGAAGAAAGGGACATGGGTGAACCGAGGTCTGCGTCTGCACAGATGTTCCAGATCTTTACAGGCACAAAAAGACGCCGCTTCATTTTTAACGCGCTCCTGATCCTCCTTCTGTCCCCTCAGCTCCATCATCAACATCCCCGGCGAGTCCACCCTGAGGCGGGACTTCCTGCGCCTCCAGCTGGCCAACAAGGAGCGCTCGGAGGCGCAGCGGCGGCAGCAGCTGGAGCAACAGCAGAACGAGGAGCACAAGCGCCTACTGCTGGCCGAGAGGCAGAAACGTATCGAGGAGCAGAAGGAGCAGAGGAGACGACTGGAGGAGGTAAACAGGAAGAAGTTAAATATACATATAAACATGTATATATACATATACACATATATATGTATATCAAAGTACAAGAAATGACAAAAGTAGTAGTGCGCATGTTTGGACATCTGTGATTGATTGATTGCTTCAATTTGCTTCAATTTCTTCAATTACTAATTAAACCATTCCTAATCCACCATTCCTGGTGCGGTATGGAATTTGGGAATAAGTAAATAAATATATAAACAGTGTGGAGGAATCTGCAGAGCGCGTGCAGGCATCCTGAGTCTCCTGTGTGCCTCTGTTGTGCCTCTGACAGCAGCAGCAGCGAGAACGTGAGCTGAGGAAGCAACATGAGAGGGAACAGAGGAGGCGCTATGAGGAGATGGAGCAGCTCCGCAGAGAGGAGGAGAGGAGGCACGCCGAGAGAGAGCAGGTCGGTACATCTGGCTCACAGCGAACAAACTGTCACCGCCACTTAAAAAAAAATAATAATACTGACGCGTTTTCAGGAATCGTTAAATCGAAAGAGTTGTTATTGTCACTGTCAGCTAGTGTTTGCCATATTTATACATGTTATAT
>JAFBJQ010002130.1:0-188421 GCA_016785345.1 Trinectes maculatus
ACAGACTCATATAGGACTATACAGTCGAACCCCATGAACTATATGTTCCAAGCGTTATCCACGCCTTTAATACGTGTGTGTGTGAGTGTGTATGTGTGCGTGCTGAAAAGAAAAGTCGTTAAACATGTCTCATAAGAAAGTTGTATATAAACACATGAATAACTCATGTTGGGTGTGCGCATGCCATTGTCTGGAATAACAAATCTTCAGGAAATTGTGTTTATTGAATCAATATGAATCTCTTTGTTATGGAGTCAAAACATATGTGGCATATGTATAGATACACATAGATACATATGTATAGATACACATAGATACATATGTATAGATACACATAGATACATATGTATAGATACACATACATATGTATAGATACACATACATATGTATAGATACACATAGATACATATGTATAGATACACATAGTATATGGCAGTAGTATGGATATTTTTGTTGGCATAAAGGCATATTTATTATGTCTAATGTAAAATTGCTACTTTTACCACAGGTCACATTTTTATATTATTACGATAATACGTGAATGTCTCTGTAAAGCTGCAGATGGAACAGTTAATTGAGAGCAACCCAATTTAAGAGAAAGCCAGTGATGAGTCATAACAAAAAAGACTCTTTGACGACTGCAGCTTGTGGGCACAGGAATTTAATGTGGGTGGCGAGTGGTAAACTACGCAGCGGGCAGATGGGAGAAGTGACATCACGGTAAATTCAGAGTGATTATCAGAGTCCAGCAGAGGTTTGCAAAATAAAGAGCTCCTCTGTGTGGATGCTGTTTGGAGTCCGACCAGGCAACGGCCAGCTGGGGACGACTGGGACAAAGTGTCCCTCCCTGGAATGCTCTCATAAACTGCCTCAAAGACAAAATCCTCTCGTTTCCCACGCGACCTTTAGAAACAAGACGAAGAACAAAAACAGAAGTGAAGTGAACTCGGAGTGAGAAGACGAGCTGAGGAACGAGGAATATGAGCAGATGTGTTGTAGAGCTGATGGCGAGATCAGGTTCATTATCTGTCTGAGCGTGAGCGAACATGTCAGAGCTGTCACAGAGCTCCAGGAGCATGGACTTTCTCTGTGTTCAGGCCAAATCCTGTTCAATGAAACGTTTTATCACACAGAGACAGTTAAGTGCCGTGAAATATTTCATAATATGACAGATTCCATTAATGCACCAGTTTGTGTTTTACTGAACCGGCCCCAGATATGAACATTTAACGGGAGTGGTAGTGAAGTTGGTATCTTTCAAATAGCGGCTATGATAAAGATGCTATTTTCTAAGTCCGCTGCATCGTTCCTGGAAATGAATGTTGTAGGAAGTGAATCCTGCACAGTTCTTGGAAAAGGCCTAAAAAAATGAAAAAAAAAAATCCTGGACTCTCTGCATGTTGCCCGGCAACTGGAAACCACCAAGAAACCAATGCATAAACCTCCAAATAATGATTTTCTTCTTTTTTTGTTTGTTTGTTTGTTTGTATATACACCATAACATTGTCAGATCAGGATGGATCCTGCCTCTCACACAAAGTCAGAGGGGATCGACTGCATGTTTTTTTTTTCTCAACAACTATTTTGCACTGTCCGGATCCAAACACTTGTCCACATGTCCCCATCCATATGTCCTGGACGGGGACACTGGTCAAAAGTTGTGTTTTGTCTGCGTGTTATGTCGCCGCATGTGAATATGTGCACACACACACACACACACACACACACACACACACACACACACGGCGTAAAGCAAAGCGAGTTCCGCTGCTGAGCACTCTGGGAACTGGAGGGGCTTTTCTAACACAAACACACAGAGGCATGGACCAACACCGACGCAGTAATGCGGGTGCAGAGGGGTTAAAACAACAGCCGCATGAATGCCCAGCATGGACAGGAGGAAAAAAAAAAAAAAAAAAAAACCCTCAAAGCCCTGTCAACTCCAACTCTGAGAGCCCAAAGTACACTGTTTACAGCAGCATGGAAAGCATGCGCTGTGCTCCGGCTCCGATTTCTGAGCCAAAGACTATTTCTGATCACCCCCCCCCCCTCAGAGAGAGTCCTGACTCCTGTGTCTCTATAAAGACTGTTTGTAGAATTAAAAAGGAAACTAACTGATGAAACTTTATTGTCTTGCACTAATATATTTATATTTATATTTATATTTATATTTATATTTACATTTACATTTACATTTACATTTACATTTACATTTACATTTATATTTATATTTATATTTATATATTTAATGATAAATAAATAAATAAAACACATTTTAAACACACAAACACAGAGGAGGAGTGAAAAAACAAAAAAAAAACAAAAAAAAAACAATGTCTCCTTTTTAAAAGTAAAGGCAGTAAAGCTGAGTTTAAAGGGGAAACTATAGCTGGGTGTCAGTGTCGGAGAGAAAGGTGTGCATTTTTCTTCCATAATGAATTTATCCGTCAAAGCCCAAACGTTAGTCACCAAACGTGCTTTTATTGACAGCTCCGGCAATAAGAAATGAAAATAGAAAAATAAATAAACAGGTTGAAAACAGATGAAGCTGAAATGATGAGCGAACGTAGCTGGAAAAAGTCGGAGCTGCAACTTTTTTCTTCTTCTGCTTCTGCGAACAACGACGCCATCTGTTTCCCTCAAGAGAATCAGACGGCGAGTGGCGACGTCAGATGAGGATGCGTATGTTTCCTTGACCACGGAATGAAGGGTTTGCTGTAATAACATATAATAAGTAAACAGGAACAGTGCATTCTGTCTTCTGGACAACTTGTGATAAATCCTTCATGAGCAAAATGATACTGACATTTCAGATAGAAAAAGACTGAATTACGCATTCATCCTATTTTATCTGCACAATAACTCGCTTGGCGATCAAGGCCACCTGAAGTGCTGAACAGCTAAACGGCATAAACGCCATGATATGAAACTATTTTCGACAGTGGCTGATGTTTGTGCCGTCCTGGCAGATGGAAATGGATGAGGCTCCAGGGTCTTGTCAAACATTCATCGGGACGACGTTGATGCCGTGGGCGTTGATGTAAGTGAGGAGGACCTTCGTCCGCCTCTCGACGACGTCGATCAGCTTGTCGATGCCCTGTCGGCCGCCCTGGCTCTCCCAGTACGCCTGGTCCAGGAACAGGGACTGGAGCAGCTTCTCCCTCAGCCTCCTGCTCCGCAGCACGGACACGGCCTGCTCCGGAAGCCTACACACACAAGTCACATGTCAACAAATATGCATGCTCCTGGCATTTTAATGCTCCACTCAGGCGTATGAAATGACAGCAGATAGAAAAAAAACGAGAAAATGTGCATCATGTGGAGTCGTTGCAGTAAAGTTTATTATGAAAGCCAAGTTTCCAACATAACCAGGATCAAATCTGTGGTTTAGAGCAACACCACTCTTGTTCAGTGTGCAGTGCTCTGCACCGCTTTGCCACGCACACACTGTTAAGTGGTTTTCTTGACAGCTGAAATGGAATATTATATTGTCTGCGAGGTCAGTTCTGCCTCACAGATCTATTTCTCGACAACTAAAGAAAAAACAACACCGGGGACAAATGTGGACTTAGGTCCAGACCGACAACAAGCCGTCAAGAGTCAGTGCTGAACAGGAATGACGTATGTTCATCCAGCTGTTTGAAAGTCGGAGATAAAACTCGTTCCCATCGATGTTGAATCCAACACAAGTTCAGACTCACAACACACACAAGTGACAGCAATGTCGTTTGACAGCAGCTGCGTTTGGACTTTTCGTTGCCCTTTTATCACTGACTCGAATGGCAAAGGAGAAAATGCAGATTCCATGAGGATCACAGGGAGAGAGAGAGAGAGAGAGAGAGAGAGAGAAATCAAACTCTCCCCAGTGATAAGACTTGATCAAAAGAAGCAAGAAATGAAAGTAGTGTTTCTGGTTGTGTGGATCAGCCCGAGGGGAGTAAACTGAAATATGACATTAGTGTGGTTATTGATCAAAAAAGTGCGTTTTTCATTTGTAAACCACATCTAAATCTCCAGGTCTCACATTTCTGTAAAACAATGTTAGACGTTTGCATCGTGTCTGACACTTTAAATCGATCGTTTTCCGAATGATTCCAAAAGCTGCCTGCGAGAATATTTTCACATCAGGTGCAAGTGGGAAATAATTCAAACGATATTAGCTATATTTCAACAGCCACTAAAAATATTCCACGTCTGAACCTGTGTCTCAGCCTGGTCAGTTTCTCACATCCGGACTTACTCTGTAATTCCGTCCAAAAGCCTGAAGTCCAAGTTGTCCTCATTACGGTCGAAGAAGCCCTTATTGTTGGTGAAGACCAGGTGTCTGGGGTCGTGACCCCTGTGGACGATGTTTGCGAGTCGTATGTGGTCCTGGTCCCCGCAGTCGCCACGGAGATCAGGTCCGACACACACGTCTTCCAGCCGGGGCCTGAAGCCACAGCAGCTCTGATCCAGACGGTTGTGAATCTGAAAGGGAGACGTTTACGTTTCTGCAAAGAAAACTTTTAATTTGAAATTGTGAGAATCAAGAATAAAGTTGTAAGACTCACATATAAATGTCCAAATCAGTATTACACCATTTATTTTTTCTCCTTTTGGGGGTGGTTTAATGATTTTGTTTTTTTATATTTTTTCTGTGGTATAATGGTGTTGTTGGATATAATTTCACTGGGGACTTTGTTAAACCTCCACAAGAAATGGCAACTTCAAAAATTTTTTTCATTTTGTTATAAAGTACCAAAAGAGAAAATAAAGTAATGACTTCATTAGTCAGTGGATCTATATGATCTACATACAGGATGTTTTAGAAGCACCGATGAATTTCTTTGTCTTAACAGCACAACAGGGAATTTTTTCTTAATTAAATGAAATTAGCGAGGAAGCTGAAATAAAGGTTATAAACAAGAGATGAACAAACAAACATCCACATCCACGGCCACTTTGATAAACTACCTTTACCCAAACTCTTTGACAAATGTCTTTCCACCATCCTGATTAAGGGATTAAATCACAGCGGCCATGTTTCCACACCTCAGCAGGAAGACCACAGGTGTAAATAACATCATGAATTATGGCTGAATTCCATTTAGCATTAGCTTTAGCCTCGGGGTTGGGGTATAGCATCACTGCATACTGACCCCTGTGACCCCTGACGTAAACAGTACCATGGGGTTTGGAGCAGTGCTTGTTACCTGCAGCAGGAAGTCAAACAGAGCCAGCTTGCTCCACTCATAGTGGTGGATGGTGGAGCAGCCAGAGTCCGGCTTGGGGCTGATGTTCTTGTGCCAGCACCTCTGTTTCAGGGATCTCTGGTAGCCGCCCCACGTTAACCTCACAGTGGGCCGGCCTGCAGCAAGGCCCCCCGGGTACAGGGATGCATCCCATAGCACCACTGGACAGGGCTGGCCATCTAAAGAGGGAGGATGGACAGACTGCATGGTCAGGTTTCAACAACTGCCTCACGTGGCGTGGCGTTTTTTTTTTAAACCTATTTATATCCTGCGAAAGCCTCATGACCTCATGACGCAAACACTGGTGCCCTCAGTGGCTTTAATGCCTGTTAACACATGCATGACCTCGGGTCACTGAACTGATCAAGATTCATTCATTCATTCATTCATTCATTTATTTCGCCCAGAATGATCAGACTGTGTCATATTAGAACAACTAGCCTCAGGGTTGATAGAGAATAATTGGAAAGTGCTTGTTTTGATGATTCGGTTTATCAAACAATACAAATTCTATTATAGTCGATAATTTTCTCTGGCACCGAGGAGCAGACGAGGTGAACTAATGTGTGTGTGTGTGTGTGTGTGTGTGTGTTTATGATTCAGAGTAATAAATGTATAAATAATTGATACTCTAATTTCGCACAGTGTTCGTTCCTCATCACAGCACCTGCAAATCAAAAGTGACAACACGCTTTGCTTTGATGAACATGTTGGGCCACAATGGAACAATGGTTTGTGAGAGCAGACAACTTGTCATCTGGATGCCCTCAGGAATGTCTGGGCATATTTCTACATGGTTGTTTATCAATGTGACTTAGGAACAATGGAGGGTGATCTCTGTTCTTCACCTAATTAAGATCTTTCTTCACTGTGCCATGAGGAGATAGAAAGATAATTACTGTTTGTCATTTATCTTTATGGGTAAGTGTCATTTGTTTTAGCTCCACGCCCATCAACTATGAACCGCATGACTTAATCATGGTAGAATCAATTGTGTTTTCATCCCGTTTCCATAGCAACGATGACAACGCGCTCCCACGTGCGTTCATGCTCAGTTCTTCATCGTGGTGGTGAAAAGGAGTTGTACCGTCCCATGCACCAGGATGATCAGACCCATGATGACCCTCTGATGACCCCGGTGACCTACCGTGTAGAAACCGGAAGCTTCTGCTCACAGCTGGTAAAGTCCTGTTCAGCCCCAGCACGCGGTCCAAATGGAAAGCAAAGACCTCGGCTGTGTCCACGGGGCTGCTGATGACGCCACACTGACCCACGCACACGTCGTAGCCCTCGGTGGTGTTGGGTTTGGTCCCGGTCCCCACGGTCTCGCCCTCAAACATCAGGAGTGACGCAGAGTCCTGCTGCGCAAAAACTTCTCTGATGCGCAAAACTTTGGCGTCCGCCAGGAAGCGCATGGCCCTCACGTCGCGTGGGCTGAGCCACTGCGGTGTCCGCTGGCTGTACATTCTGATGGAGCTGATGTGGGTCTCTGTCAGATCCTCTCTGTCAGAACTCTGGACTCCATCCAAAGACTTGGAGTCAACATTCCCGGCGTCTCTCCAGGCTTCTGTCCTGACGCGTCTCGCGTCCTGCTCCAAAGTGCCAACTTTGTTGTTGTGCGTAAAAGCCGAAGCGGCTCTGTTCTCCTGTCTCACTTTCCTCCTCAGTTTGGGTCTCACTGTGCCGCGGAGGTTGGCTGGTTTCAGGCGCTTGGACCTCAGGGTTATGTACACCACGTTGGAGCGGGTGGGGCCCGCGGCGCTGGAACCGGGCTGCGGCTCCAGGGGGCCGCCGTCGGTCTCCAGTCCACGGGTGTGTCGGTATTTGTGTGCGTCAGTCCTGGTGTCCCGGTGCTGCTGCGTGTATCCAACATATGAGGCCAGGAAAAGCAGGTAGACGCCGCATAGGGTCGCGATGATGAGAGTGCGCGTGGAGAGGGGGGACCTCAGAACCCCGCGCGCCAGTCTCAGGAACGGGAAGCACAGCCAGTGCAAGCGAGACTTCCCCATTAGAACTTAGGCTTCTCTCATGGTTGGGTGGCTTTTGTCAGCCAGACGCAAAGCAGGGAGGAGCGCAGCACTTCCACTTCCGACCGCCGACCTGAAGGGAGGATGAGTGGCCACTGAGGGCGCAGTGGATGGAGGAGGCGCACGGGGGAACCAGCCCGCAACCCGAACACGGTCCAGGTTTATCCAGAGTCCAACCTGGTGCAACAGTACCGGGGAGAGGGGGGTGGGGGGGTGACCCTGCGTGACCCACTTCACACACCCACCACTGTGTCACTGTGAATATGTCTCACCCCCCCCCCCCCCCCCCCCCCCCCCCCCCGCCCCCCCCCCCCCCCCCGAACAGAGAAGCCAAAGTTAACACGGTGTTAGTGGAAGTAATGATCCCAACTTACACAGGTATATAATTACACATCAGTATGAGGCCACGCCGTGTTGATTAGTCATGAATCATTAATTGATTTACATTAATGACTGAGGTGAAGTGTGAGGATTGGATAAAGAATGCTGACCCATTATACGTCCACGAGTTTTAGGCGACACCTGCTGGACCAATTACCTAAATTTTAATCATCTGGATGCAGTTTAGAATAGAATAGAATAGAATAGAATAGAATAGAATAGAATAGAATAGACTGTGGGGAAGAAAAGGAAACGGTTGTCATCAGGAAGCTCTTGTGGTGGGGCAGTATGCAGCACACTGGGCAGGATTTCCCGGCCCAGGTTTAAAGATAGAACTATTGTTTATGCTATTGTCTCCTGGCGTCCAGATAAGCACCGTCATCCTCAACATGCCCAACCAATGAGTCTGCAAAGGAGCAAAGGTCCAACCCAACCTGCAGCTGGCGTGGAAAACAATGGGAACCACTCAGGAGTTCATTGTGCAGGAGGAGAAGGTCTATTGTTTTTTTTGTGTTTTTTTTGCGTTGAGTGTGAACCATTCTTTTTGGAAAAGTGTTGAGTTTTCATCGACTTGACTCACATATAGGCTGCTCATTCAGCTGCAGTCATGGATTAAAGTTTAAAATTCACACTGGCAGGGATAATGACTGTGCAATTAAGGTTTGCTGTGTTGGAGGCAGTGATTTAAACGCCGAGACAATTCTAAAGCCTGGAGAATGAGCCATAAACACCACTTTATTTTTGACCTTTTTATTTGTCATTTAATTGAAAACGCTCCCAGGATCTTATGTCTTATGAGACCAGACTGATGAACTGGGTTATGATGAAATCCTCAGAAATGTAATAATAATAATATTAATAATGATAATAATAATAATTATTGTTTCAGTCCTGAGAGAGTGCAGTTGCCTTCATGTTAAAGTGTTGTCCGCTTGTCCCCTGCAGCCATGATGTAACATACTGATTGATTGTTAATTGGCAGCACCTGACTCTCTGCCCTCACCTCTGCAGACACACACCCACACACACACGTGGACTCACAATCACACTGTGGCCACAGCACCGCATTGTGGCTGCATCCCGGAGAAGAAACAATATATATTTTTTAACATGCTCCACGCAAAATTCCCACACTGGCTTTTAATCGTTGCATCATTGTTGATAGTGAGCTGTCACAGCACTGAACACTCCGGCCAACAAGGTACGTCCAGGAAGCGCTGACAAATGACTGCATGAACGCAGAGGTGTGTGTGTGTGTGTTGGTGGTTGCTGTGTTGTCTGATTGTTTGTTTGTTTGTTTGTTTGGCCTCCAGGCGGCGGAGGTGGTGAACATGCTGCAGTTGGCAAACTGGAAACGCTGGGTTTCACCTTTAACTCCACTGACATGACTCATTTCGTTTACGGAATTGCTGCAAATGTAGTCGCTGTGTTGTTGTATGGAAGCAACTTTGTTCCTATCAAGAGGATCGAGACTGGGGACGGTAAACACAAGACGCCATATTATTATAGTTGTTGTTTTGTATTTTTTGGCAGCTAAAAAAATATATTAAATCTACTTGTAGACCCCTGGAGGAAACTTTTCCCACTGTTCTACATCTGCTCTTTTGGCAGGAATGTTTTTTCAGTGGGTAAACTGTGCAGCCATATGGGTGGTGTCCATGATCGGAGACGTGATGCTTCAGTCGCCCAAGTTCCAGCCGTTTGCCATGCTGGGAGGAGCGATCTGGGCCACAGGTAGTGTCTCATGAAAGGAGAAAGTGTCCTCAAGTGTCCACATGGCTGTTAAACAGCAGCAGACGGATTCAAAGCGTCCAAATGTTGGACTCCATCTGCTGCCATCCGTTTTAGAACGGCGACGTTGGAGATGTGAGAGCCACTTTTGAGGTCGCTGCCAGTGTTTGGCTAAAACAGTGCACGTTGTGTGTCCTGTTTGTGCGCTGGCTGTGCCGTTATGTCATATTTTATTCAGTCTTTCCACCAGCTGGGACTAGACTCTGCATCATGTGGCTTTGTGAGACAAAGGATGGTACGAGAGGATCCCAACATGTTCCTCCAGACAAAGCATCTCCAAAAGCGGGCTCCATATTTAGTGTTTATTATTGGACCAAAACAAGGGCGTATTTCTCCTGCGTTGCTACATGCTATGTTCATTTTCAACCCCCAGGGCGCCACATCCATGAGCATGTTATACAAAGTCATGATTTTAAATTCAGCATTCAACCGCCGTGTGCTTCAACATTCAACGCTCCCCTGTTGTTTTCATCTCCCAGTGTGAAACACCAAAAACCACATGCAGTGCATGCTGCTGCTCTGCCTGCTGCTCGTGAACAAGATGTGGTGTGAGAGGGGTTTTTTTTGTTTGTTTTGTTTTTTTCTCGTCCATGTCGTCAACAGGAAATATAGCAGTTGTTCCGATCGTTAAAGCGATTGGACTTGGCCTTGGCAGTTTAATTTGGGGGTCCTCCAGTCTGCTGATGGGCTGGGCCAGTTCCAGGTGAGTCCCAATAACACGTCCCCAAACTGAAGTTTCTTTCCTCCAGTGGCCTCTGATGTCTGAAATATAAGTTTGAAAAGGTCGGACAATAAGAGGGAGAGACACTACTTTTTTTTCTTTTTTTTTTTTTTGATTTATATGGCACTTTACTCAGAAGGAACAATGTGACTGTGTTCCACAGATTTGGCTGGTTCGGGATCTCTGCTCAGGATGTTTCCAGGCCCATATTAAATTACTGTGGAGCTGCTCTGTGTCTGCTGAGGTGAACTCTTCCCAGTCATTCCCAAAAACTGATTATGGCAGCTTGTATTGTTTTTGATTACTAACTTTTTTTTTTTGGTTTTGTTTCAGTGGCTTCATCTTTTTCTTCGTGAAAGCAGATGTGCAGCTGCATCCAAATTCCGAATCGATCCCGTTACTTATCGACACGGTGAGTCTGTTTGTTTTTTTTTCCTTCTTCTCATCAGCTCATTGCAAAAATTTACATCTGCAAACATCCTCTCTGGTCAAATGTGAGGAGTGGTCGATTCTGGCTTTCTCCAGGGGAGATGTAATGACTTTGGCCTTTTCTGTGTGCTGCTGTGAAACATGGCTTAGGATGGTGTTTCTCTCTGCAGAGAACAAACTCAGGCAGCTATGGACCAAGTTCCTCTGATTTCTGGATAGACGTCGTAGGACCGAGGACCCGACAGTTCATGTCAGCTCACCTCATTAGTAGTCAATCAAGTATCATCTTGGTATCCTAAAAACTAGGAACGGGGGGATTTATAAAACTTTATAAACGTGTAAAACATTTTGTGAAAACATATTTTTTAAATAAATAGTTTCAAGGACGGAACAGGAATTAATTGGAATATATTTGCATTGAGCTCTACAGCGGCCTTCATTATGCTATCTGAGGCAGGGCTGTGTAGATTTCAAATATGTTAAAGGTGACATAAGGTTTTTCTTACTTTTCTTACCAACTTTGCCAAACTCCCCCCCCCCCCCCTTATCTCGTTAGCAAAATAAGATGAAGCGACAGAATAAACGGGGGGGGGGGGGTAGAAAAGTCAGCACTCAAATACAGTGTGCTGCAAACTTGACATGCACACTCGAGCTTGGCATTTCATTTGCATCATCTCTGTAAACAAAAGCTGGGATGAAGTTCGACAAAGTGTCAGTGGAGATTTAAACTTCCCCCTGTGCCCGCTCCTCTTCACCAGAGGCTGCCTGCTGGCTGTCATGTCGGGCCTGTTGTATGGTTCCTCATATGCACCTATCTTCTACATTAAGAGCCATTCATCCTGCCAGGACAGCGTGTTCCATGGAGCCAGTGTCTATGGTATGGCTCAGTGAAGGAAAACAACTTTTTACATCATCATCATCATCATTATTATTGTTATTCTTATTTTATAGCCAAGTTGTCAGTGTTGGTCTATAAATAAGCCCTTTCCTCCAGACGACTGGATTTAATATCCAGTCTTCTGTGACTCTACAGAAGAACCTGGCAATAAAACCTTTTGCTGCTTCGTTGTAATTTTGATGTTGACAATAGCGGCTGACCTCCTGACAAACATGGGAACGCAACTGACTCGCTTTTTTTATTATTATTATTATTATTATCGCGACTCAAGAGTTTAACACAAGCGATGTAAAACTTTTGACTTCTTCACAGACCTCGACTATGTTTATGCGCAGTGCTGCGGCATCTTTCTTGCCAGCACGGTGTACTTTGCCATCTACTGCGCCGCGATGAACAACAGACCCAGGGTTTATTCCAGAGCCGTCCTACCAGGTCAGTGTCTCCATTTGGCATTTCATTTATTTTTTCAGTGCGCAACATATAGATGGTGTCTTGAAAGTAGTTTATTTCAGTGAAGACTGGAAAATATTTTTATAGCCTATTTCAATCAATGATTTAAAGATGCAAAATGCAAAATATACCCTTTCATTTTGCCTTTTTTTTTATTAAATATTTCAATAAAAATACTTCTTCAGGTTTCTATTGACGTTAGAAATAAAAAGTAAAAATCATGACTCATGTTTAAAGTTCCCAAATGACCTCAGTTTTCTGTCAGCACCAGCCCTGGCATCACTCTTTAACCCTGATCGAGGGAAGCGGGAATAGCCTTGGCAATAACATCAATTCCCAGCAGTTGATTTTTGTGACCATGTAAACAATTACAGTCCTAAATTTTGATCCTGACTTTAATATTTCTTTCCTCCAAATATCCCGACCTGTATTATGAGCTGTGCCTGCTTGTCTCCTGTGTATTTCCCCGAGCACAGGCTCGTTCTTGTCGTCTCATTTCACTCCTCAGGGCTCATGTCTGGGCTGATGTGGGCGCTGGCTACATACTGCTGGTTCCTGGCCAATAACTACCTGAGCGCAGTCATCACCTTCCCCATTGTCTCTGCAGTAAGTAAACTGTGTCCTGATTTCAGATTCAGTTGATTCACTTTTTTAATTTGTTTCTGATGTTGTGAAGATGGTTTTGAATTTTTCCGCAGAGCCACACTGGGATGTTTGTAGGTTATAACCTTGGCCACAGGGTGGTGATGTTTAGGATTCATGGATGGAAATAACAGCCACAAGGTTGTTTTCTTTTTGGCTGACGGTGGAAATTGCCAGGCGATCAAGTCATGTCATGAGGAAAAAGTCATGAATGAGATTTTTTTTTTTCAATTTTAAACAGAAGCATCCAGTGACTGACGCACATCCTTGTCACAGTGATCGAGAGTTCTACCCTAGGGACAATTTCCAAGGCTCTTCAGCCACTTGTTCTTTAGACAATTTGCCTTCAAACTTTTTATCCATGGACAAAGCACTTTGCATTGACAAGGAGAAAAAAAACCCAACAGCTCATATTTCCAAATACTGTCATATTTTACACAAACTGTGCCAATCAGATATATTTGGATGAAAGGTTCAGCCACATGCTTGGAGAAGCCAATCTCTCCCTGTCAGGAGATTCTACAAAGCGGAAATGGATTGGAGGTACGTGACTTAAATCTGTGACCTGCACTGAAAAGCCTTGTTTGGTTTCTCTGCAGGGATACGGGCTGGTGGCAGCACTGTGGGGCTCTCTGGTTTTCAAGGAGATTAAGGTATGATACTCTTCAGTCAGCTACTCGTACTTGTGTATTGGTCGTACACTTAAGTAGCTGTAATGGCAAATATCTTGTGCCGTTTTGGGTTGGACGGACAAAACGATACCGTCGCAGTCTTTCCATCATAAATCCTGACAGTGTCACTCATTTAAGACCATCTCCTAATGAGGCTTCTGATATTACTTCATCTACGACCAATAGGAGTGCAGAATTAATTAAATTTTAAAAAAAAAACAAAAGCTTGGCAGAAAATAGATTGATAGTCTTGAACGTGTGTTTCTCCTTCAGGGGTTAGCAAACTGCTTTGTCTTCTTCATGGCCTCCTGTGTCGTCCTGACGGGCTCCGTGCTCACCGCCATCTCAAAGCTCTAAAAGAAAAACTGTCGATCAGAAATATCGAACGATTGTCGCCTTCCTCCAGCTCCTTGATGGACTTGAAAAACGATGACCTTGGTTTTTTTTAAAACTCTAGGACTTCACAGGAACCGCTCCACATTGTCATGCGTTTAGTCAATAAAATTATCCATTGTCCAGGTGTTGGCAATAAAATTCCCCTATGCGTTTAATAAGTGAAATGTTGTTTGACAGGGACTGTCATACACTGCCACACACTTCTGTTTATCCCAGACAGATGTGGTGATCGTACGTGTCAGCGTAACCTGGCTATTAAAAGTGTTTAATGTTATCCCAGTTGTCACTATTCTTTTGGGAAAGTTGACAAAACATGAATATTTAACCATCCTGCTATCAAGGCATCTGCGACACCGACAGTGACAGTGTGAGCACACATTTTAAAGATGTATGTGCCTCATGTAGTTCTCTGACGTGTGGGATCTACTGTGGATCTCTCAGCACGTGGCTTCATGTCTGTCTTCTCCCTGTAGAGCTTTGTTTGTTTGTCGTGATGCATCATTAAAGCACTGTGCTGTAATGGGTTTCATTGCTTACTCCCCATATGGAAAAATATGTATGTATAGATAGGTTGCTAATTTGTGAGATTGTCAAACAGGAAGGGGGTGGAGGAGAATGTGTCATAAGGATAAGCTTTTAGCCAAGTGAACGTTGAAGAGATCCATTAAAAGTGACTGAGTGCCACAGGTAATGAGTGGGAAAACATTTTGATGCTTGATGCTTCGGCTTGCTTTGCCTCCATTGACCTGTTCATGCAGTCGTTCACTCTACATCAAGTCCTCTGCCCTGTACTTTAAACTGTATTTGAATCTTAATCAGTTCAAATAAATAATCAATCTTGATTATAAGATTGGTATTTTTGTAAACACATTCATGTATAGGTTTTTATTGCCAGGACTGAAAAGGTAACTAAGCTAATGTAGCTACTTTGCATGAGGTTACCATACATTTATCTTTAACGTACACTTAACATTAAAAGATAAGCGTAAACATGCACATTGTATCACTTGATATTAAAACATTAGAAATCACACTGCAAATCAAACTTAATGGTGTATTCCGATGAAAAATGAAAAAAAAAAAAACGTTTTCATCCAGAGCACATGAGGGCAGTTGAGCAACGTCAGGGTCAAAGGTCTGTTTTCACAGCTCTGTCTCTTATGAACAGATGATGGTGGAACGCAGGACATTCAGGATGGATGGATTAGTTTGACCCCAGAGCAAAATTGTGGGAAAAAAAACAGTTAATCTGCTGATGATAAAAATGACCACAATGCTGATGGTGGTGACGAGTGGTCTTGCTGAAAGGTTAAAGGGACAGTTTATCTTTTCACCTTTTGATTTTCTCAGCTTTAAGTTTGAGTGACAACATAAAACTCTGAATTTACAGCCCGCTTAAATAGCTTACAGCTTCAGTTTGTCCTGCAACTGATCCTCTTGAAATCAAACCGGCTCCCGTCACACATCCCGCAGTATCAACTAAGCTTGGAAGACAGAAAAAATCGAATTCATCAGCAATGCCTGTTCCCAGCCCATTAAATCCAGTTTATTTTTGACACAAGGGGTGACGGGAGGCGACGCTTTCAGCCGGCGTGAGAGAAGTGGGATCTTCGCAGATGAGGACTTAGCCCTTGTGTTCACAACACTGAACTGAGCCATCTTCACTTTCATTCACCAGCGTTGATCCAGAATTCAAATGAACTCATTAAGAGGCTGCGAGGAGTGCCTGTGGTTCATCGCAAAACACGCTTAATCCCCGAAACGGACTGACTGGCTTGATTATCCCAATTGTCTCCACGCCTCACTGAAATTTGAAAGTGAAGAAGAAAAAAAAAAAAACGAATACATGAAGTGGGAAATTGGGTTTGACTGTTAAAGTCCCTCTTAATCTATGTGGTCTTTCCAATTGGGTCCCTTCTCCAACACAAGGGAAAATGTGAGACTAAAAACACAGTAAACAGCATGCGAGGTGCGTTTCTGCTTTAAAGCAATGTTCTGTTCTGCTTCTCCCATGCAGAGGCACGAAATTGAAATCATCTGGCATCAGGGAGCAGTTTCTGCCCCACGCCGTGACTTCACAGAGAAGAGATTTAGACTGGATAATATATTTTGTCATGACGGCGTGATGCTCTTCAAAGTGATTATCATGCCGAGGGAATCATTTCCCTTCGATGATGTACTGTAAATCTCGGAGGAACAAGAAAAGTGGAATTTGTGTGTGTCAGCTGGTTAACGCAAACACACACACAGACAGGGTGTGTGGCGTATGAGCGCATGATGCAAGGGGATCACACGTTTCTAAATCAGGCGCCAAAGAGCAAAGATCTGTTAACTAGGTACAAACGTGCTGCCTGTGGCATCAAAGCTTTGGAAACATCCATTTAAACTCGTTCTGTCTCGTTCTTCTGATCTGATTCTGCGCGTGTCCCCGAATGTGGTTTATTTCTCAGAACAACACACGTAATTTGTTGAAATAAGAAACGTAATTAGATGAAATAAGAAAGGACAATATAGACAATAAAAAGAGACTGTATAGATATGGGGGGGGGGGGGGGGGGGTGGCCTATGAGCGCATGATGCAAGGGGATCACACGTTTCTAAATCAGGCGCCAAAGAGCAAAGATCTGTTAACTAGGTACAAACGTGCTGCCTGCGGCATCAAAGCTTTGGAAACATCCATTTAAACTCGTTCTGTCTCATTCTTCTGATCTGATTCTGCGTGTGTCCCCGAATGTGGTTTATTTCTCAGAACAGCACACGTAATTTGTTGGAATAAGATCAAGTAAGAAACGTAAGTAGATGAAATAAGAAAGGACAATATATACAATAAAAAGAGACTGTATAGATATGGGGGGGGGGGGGTAGCCTAATGGTTAGAGCGTTGGGCTTGAGACCAAGAACCCGTAACTCCCAATTACTCCCCAGGTGCCTTGCACAGTATGACTGCACGTATGGCAGCAAACTGCTCACACATGTGTGTGATGGGATAAAAGCATAGATAGATAGATAGATAGATTTACTTTATTGATCCCAAATTGGGAAATTACAGTGCAGCAACAGCAGGGCATGGAACCAATCTTACAAGCAATATAAAAACATAAAATAAAAATAAAAAAATAAAAATAAATAAAAAAAATTATTAACAATATCAGAATATAACATAAAATAAAATACAAACTACGAAAGAAACACAAAAATTAAAAGACACGACGGGAGCTGTTGCTACAGGCAGCCACTTATAGTGTACTGTATAAGTGTAGTGTGTCAATGACAAATAAAGCTTTCTTTTTCTTCTTAAAAAGCAACTTTCAGTCTGCACTGAGAGAGAGAGAGGGAGAGCACATGAAGACGTGAAGCCCGTCAGTCAACAGTCATGAGGCAGGCAGGTAAATGAATGATGGGTGGATACACCAGTTGGCAGCCAGTGATTGATGGCTCGTCCCCTCTGAGACGAGCCTGGGCTCGGTTGATGAGCTGAAGTGAAAAGCTGTGTGGTGACAGTCAGCGCACAGGTGTGGAATAAAAGGTGAAGAGGAGAGTGGTGTATGAAACACCTGTCTCTACATCACACATCAATAGTTCATAGGAGGACATTCACTCAGGGTTCAGAGTTCATCACAGCAGTGAGACAGCTTTGGCAAAAGTCTCAAATGACCTCCTCATGACCTCACATGAAGGATTTATCTCTGTCCAAGTTCTGCTACATCGTCGTGCAGCTTTTGACACTGCTGATCACCACATCCTTCTCAGAGACTCAAACACTTAATTGGCATAAATTGGTTGAATTCTTATTTATCAAACAAATTAATAACAAGTTATCAAAATGCTCACAGGTCAGTTATGGAGTTCCTCAGGGCTCTATGCTTGGCCCAATGTTTTTTATGTTATACATGCTACCGCTAGGGAAAATTTATTAGTAAAACACTCATAAAACACTCTGTACATTTCCATTGTTATGACTACACTATGACACTCAGCTCTACCTCTCAATTAAATCATATAATAAAAAGCATGTCTTAAAGACATTAAATCCCGGATGAGCCAAAAGAAACGCAGACAAAACAGAAGTTATAGTACTCGGCGCTAGACACCTTTAAGAGTCATTAATGATATAGCCACTTTAGATGGTCCTTGCCCCAGTGTAGCTGCCAAGAATATAGGACTAATTTTTGACTCATCACTCGATTCTCACATAAAACAAACTTCATGTTCTGCCTTTTATTCACCTTCGTAATATCACAAAAAAACATATCCTGAAAGTTGCCGAAAAATTAGTCCATGCCTATGTTACCGGAAGGCTTGATTATTGTAATTCGCTTTTATCAGGCTCCACCAGGAAGTTCATATATCCCCTCGTATTATCATCACTGCTCTGGCTCCCTGCGCAGAGAAATTTAATAATCCCATACCATCCTCCTAAAGCACCCCGTTCTCGGGATGCAGGTTTACTTACAATTCCAAAATTCCACAAGAGTGCAATTCTGACCACCGTGGGAGATCAAGGCACATCAAATCATGTTCATGATGCTGCAATCAGGATAGTTGTCCATTCATTTATTGTCTAGGATATGTAAAAATAAGACTGATGATAGGAAATGATCCAAATACTGTCAAGTCCACAATTGCAACAAGCATATGGTGACATTTAAATCGAATTCAATTCTCTATGCGAGTGACAGAAACAGAAACATGTGACTGGTTAATTAAGGACAGTCACGCTGATGTCCTTGAGAATATGTTTTTCATGCTAATGTCATGCCCATCAACAGAGCTGTTTCAGTATATAGAGGAAAATAGGATTAAAAGGGCCTGTGAACATCTAAGCAGTGTGGAGCGTCTGTCTGGAGAAAGAAGCTACATTAAAAACCAGAATAAAAAGAAGAAACAGACAGTGTACATTTGCTTGATTTACATTCACTAAATTTTCCCATTTATCAGAATATCCCATCCATTATCCGGGGATGAAACTTTTTGTAGCATGACCTTGGAGTAACGAAAAAAGAACCATTTGTCATATTTTAAATTGAATAATTCGCACATTTTCTGTGACAAAAGTTGTGTGTGTGTGTGTGTGTGTGTGTTAACTCTAGGACATGTTAGTGAACTGGAAACGAAGACACAGCAGATGAAAGGGCTGTATCCGTGTTGGGAAATTGTCCGATTGCTCATCAACACTATCGCAGGTTGCAGCTGTGAGGAGAAAAATCACACTTTTCAGAACTCAGTTTGACTTTAACTTAACGATGACATCGTTATTTGACCATCACCCATTTTTTTTTATCACGTGTTTGGTCCACATGAAGAGTGTATGACAAATAGTTGTAAAAATACAACATTTCAAAATAATGTGTTTTTTATCATTTATAATAATCTAAATAATCAATGATTTTTCTCAGAACAGGAAAATGTTCAAATGGGTTTGTGGCAGCATAACAACAACAACAACAATAACAACAACGATAATAATTTCATTTGAATTCTTTCATTCTTTCTTATATCAGCTGCTTTTTAAACATCCCCACTCTTTGCAGTATAAACTCATTTGCCATGCAAGGCTGTGGCTCCCCCTCGCTCTGTGTGAGTGATACACACAGAGCAAGCATACAAAAGGATTTGCTCACCTTTGGGTCCAACCTCAAAAAGGTGCAGTTTAAAGGAACAATGCTTTTTTGTTGTTGTTGTTTTCACTGGCATTTTCAGCGTTCTCGTCAAACATCAAATATCATCATTCGAGCCTGTAATGTTGACTTTATCAGGATTTTAATTTTAGTATTTACATCCCTGGAGATTACTGCTTTGTTCCTCTTTACTGTTAGGAGGCCAGGCTGTTACTGTATCTGCTGGGAGTGCGTCCCAGTGAAACCTGCTGCGACTGTACGCAAGGTTTCATGAAGATGGTCCTGGTTATGTTTGTTTCCTTGCATCTCATGCTCTTCTTGTTAATTCCGCAGATAAGGGCCGACACCGCTCCCCTGCTGAGCATCTTGCACAGGCTCCTCACTGAGGGCATCCTCTTCCATCAACTGGGGCCTTTCATCTGAGCACAAAGATTCATTTTCTCCAGAGGTCATTAAGGTTTGTTCAATCATGGCAAGTACAAATATATATATATATATATATATGTGTGTATGTGTGTGTGTGTGTGTGCACACTTTTGAAATAATTAATAATAACAACACTGCAAAGAAGCCATTGGTTGATAACTTTAAATGAAGTAAAACCATGTATTTTTCCACTTGCTGCACAGAGGTGTGTTACAGACGATAAAGGTAGAAGTCACTCAAATGTGAGCTGTCTCCACACACTGGCCGTTACTTTTTGTTACATATTTCATCCACGTTGGATTAAGGTTGCTTGGAAAGAAAAAACATTTAGAGGCTCTGCTGGTTGGGTGGATATTATTTATTACATTTATTTCTTTCCTCCTTTCAGGGATGAAACGTCTCCACAAAATACAAAACTGTTTTTTTTTAATTGGATAAACAAGACTTTTATTGACATGACTTATAATTTACAGTTTAATCTTATAAAGCTGTTTAATCTACAATGCAACTCAATAAACCTTTGGACACACGCACAATCCTTAATTTACATGTGGAGAGAACATACAGGCTAATTCCTACCTGCAGTGCAATCTGTCCAATTAATTAACCAGACAACAGCATTTTACGGCAGCTGTTTCAGGCACAGGATTGATTGCATTTGCAGACGTCTTCCTTGCGTGAAACAAAGTTACATAAATAACCCACGACTGCAGCCACAGGCTGATGAGTGACACTGACACCCTGAGAGAGTGGAAACGATTAGCGCTGTCTCTCTCACAAGACAGGTGAGGATCTAAATTCACCACATTTATGATGCGGAACACGATACACACCTTTGTGAAGTTGCCCCTGGAGGATTCGTAGGCCATGCTACAACACATCCGAAGACATCCGTCTGCTGATGCTTTTATAGACTGATGCACAGCGGGACAGGAGGGAGAGAGCCAGAGATGAGAGCTCGGCATCCGGTTGTTTGAAAATCTGATGAGAAGCTCTTTGGACTTGACAGGATCTATACCATCGTTCGCTGCAGCTGTGTGAGCCTTTTTGTAGGTCTGGGTCTAAACCGCTTTGTGCATTGAAAAAGAACTGGAGGAAAGGTCAGACATCATAATGTTTGTGCATCCCTGGATAGCTTTTAAACTTGTATGGAAGCAGTGGGGTGCAGCGCAAACAAAACAGGCTGATTGCTGTCTGGCTGTCGGTGGATTAGCACATCTGCACTCAGGAAATCAGATATGTATGAAGAGCATATGTGGGGATGTGGCTGGATGGCCATGAGATGATGCCTTCACTGCCTTGATGTGTTATTTACATTTCTTCCGTGGTGTGTTCCATGTAAACAAGTCCTGATTTATGTACACTGACTTGAGGCAGTGAGATGTAGGACACTGGGTGCTACCAATCAAATCATCAATATCCAGAGCGATCAGTTAACACTTCAAATAAACATTACATTTTATAGCAACACTAATGAATAAGGTTAATGTTATAGGTTAAAAAAAAAAAGCTCCATCATCCACATGAATATTTTGAAAAAGAGTAGTACTCGATGTGCGCAGGCGGCTGGACTTTGAAGAAGACGTTGACACATGAATAATATTTTCGATATTCTGAAATGAGCTGTTGACGTGGACAGGAAGTCAGTTCAGGGGGTCAGTGTTTTCTGCTATTTCCTGTTTGCACGAGATACTGCGAGTTTGTGTTTATTTGGTGTGTGTTGTGATAGTTAGTTGCAGCGTAGCTTCGTGCTGCTGTTGCGAAGGGATTCATATGTGATTATGTGTGATATTATATTATATGTGAGACACATAGCGCCGTGAGTGTCGTCTGCACTGATGCATGGAATTATAAGTTGAGGCCACGGAGTGCGACTCATCTGCAGCAGCAGCAGCCTGTGTTTTCTGCAGCAATGATTAACACCGAATGATGTTGAATTATGCAAAGTTATTTCCACTTGAGGGGAGACAGAGCTTTCAGTGAAGTGCTAACAAATGCACAGCACATGTATATCTCATAGCTCACATACGCATACGGGTTAATATATGTAATGCTAGTCTGCCAGTGTTACTATTAAAGCGCACGTTGGCTCCAGACTTCAAATCCAAACTTCAGATTGAGTTATTTTTAATCTCAGTCATCATGACATTGATGTACTTTCTTCTCAAGAGCAGAAATCTATGGTTAAGAAATGTATGGTTCAGTAATGTGGCGGTCCAGCTCCTACAAACCTATCACAGCTGCCCGATTCAGCCGAGCACCCTCAAAGGGGAACGTTAAAACTCATTCGGTGCCTCAGCAGTTCCTGAAAAACAGGATGGCACCACTGTAAAAAAGTTGATCCCGCGCCCACATGTTCTGCTGGGAGTCTTCTGTGGGCTTGATGAGTCCAGTCAGAATGACTAACACGGCAAGGTGAGGTCCATCATCTTTCTATAAATGATCCTCTGCTGCCATGGCTTCTGGCTATGAGTCATGTCCCCAAGGCAACAAGCACTAAGGGTTTCCACTACATATCCAGTTGTGTTGTCGTATCGTCTAGTTCAGATATCACATGTCAGGAAGTTAACTGTCATGACCTTGACATATGCAGAAAAACAACCCAAAATCATAACACCAGCCCACTGGTATTGATAATAATAGTAATAAAATAATACGAGAGGAAGGCGAAAGGAAAGATCTGAGATCATAAGTCAAAGCGGAGTTTTGTTAGCGTTGCTGAGTTCTCCGCGCAAATCATAATCCTCGTGTTGGAGATAATTAGCTGATAACACCAGGCTTGGATCCATCTCTGATCCGTGATCCAAGTTTCAACCCGTGACCTTATACTTAATTGAAAAGCGAACGTCAAACTCTGATTACCTGCCGTGAACAACATTTCATGTTTTTACGATTTTGACCTGATTCCCAAAAATTTATTACGTAGAGACCTGCACTTTCCCGTCGGAAATATACATCTGATTTAATGACCAAATCAATTGAATTGCACTTTTTATATGTTCATGTCGAGTCAAAGAAACAAGTGGAGCTGCGTCCATTGATTTGCTCTGTTCTGGGTTTCAGTGTTTTGCTGCAGAAGGATGCTCATCATCATTATTATTATCTCCCATTGTATTTGCTCTTTCTGTACATGATTGTAAGCAGCATGAAAATAGAGTTTAATTGCAATAAGAGTGAGGCTGAGGGGGGATGAGCAGGTTTATGACGTCTTCCCTCTCGATGTAAGGCAAATTTCTACAGGTTATTTATCTTTGAATAGCAAATTAATTGACTTAACAGGGTGACAGAAATGTGCCTCCCCGATGACAGGATTTGCTTTGTATTATGTAAATTAATCATCATTAGGTTTTCTGGCGTTGGATGAACAGCGCAAGAAATTTGATGATATCACACTTGGCTTTTGGGAAGTTTCGGTATTTGCCGTTCTCTCGAAAGGTCAGACATTCAGAGATTAATTGAGAAAATAATTAGAGGGCTTTATTGCTCATGAATATGATTTAATCTGATCATGGTCATAAAAAGACAGGCCAGATAAGACAGGTCATGGCTGAATGACGGGGTGTTATTGTCCTCCGCTGTCTCTGTCTCTTTCCTTATCGTGTGTTTTTTTTTCCTCTCACGTGCAAAGCAACATGTTATACACACGTGTGTGTTTTCTGAGTCCTATTGCACACTGCTGTAACAACACTACCTTAAATGATTCTGTTCAATTCAAATGGAAAACAGTGTTTGTCTGCAGCTTCCTATAAGCGTCTCGGCGTCTCTATGTTATAAACAGACAGGAGGACAAAGGAAAGGTACTCTGATTCACTTTGCAGAAAATTATATGGGATAATAATATTTATATATTCACTGATTTATATATTTGCTTCTTTTTCATGAAAGGATTTTGTGCCATGATGTCTTTAGAATTCTACCTCTGTTCATTTCCATTTCCAAGCCTTGTCCCTGTCCACTCACGCACAGCAGTACTTTGATTTAATAAAACTGTAATATCACTCCGTTTTAAGTAACAGCATAAAGAATATTTGTCCTCAAGAAAACACGACAAGTATTCAAGAAAACAAAAACAACCATTGTCACCAGTGATCCATAAAACATGGCAGTGTGGGAGATGAATATTATACCCTAGGTTTAAGTAGCAGTAGTACGTACGATACGTAGTACCAGCATCAGGTGTCGGGGAAAAACAGCTTTATTTATGGCCCTCAGGGCACAGCACAAAATTTAAAAAAAAAACCCAAACAACTAGTTATATGTTCCTGTCCATCAGCTGATTCTTACTCAGGACGACTCTTTACATGTTGACAGATTTTTGTCTTGTTAGCGCTGCTCCTCTCGCTGTCAGCTCGTCCAGCTCCAGCCTGAACACTGCCTTTGCCCTGGAACACAGTGTAGCCTGAGGGTGAGCATGACACTCTGCAGGAGCTGAAAGAGCAGGTGGTGAAAGCAGGGTGTGCAGTAAACTCAGAAACCCATCCCTGAGCTTTTACTGTTCCACTGTGAAACATCTGATGGGGATTTTAGCTTTAAAGGACGCTCTTGACTCATTTTGCACATCAGTGTCTCCCAAAGGCAGAAAGTCCAAACTGTTAGAATTCCTGGGCTTTAAACTTCTCGCTGGGTGGATCTGTCTGCTTTCTAGTCACTTAATGAGTTTGGGTTCGTTACCTCCCAGGCAACGCACAAGTTCCCAATCAGTGCAAACATCCAGCAGCCAAATACGACAAAGAAACCTGAGAGACGGCATAAAGAGCAATAAGCATTGCAGATGGGACGTGCGCCACATACTTAGATCACCTGCAGGCGTGTAATGTAAACATTCGACTTTACTGTTATTGCACAGTCAATAACAGGCACAAGATGCAGACTGCGTCTAACCAGAGGTGGTTAAATTACATATGAACTGTATGTACAGGGTTTTATAAATATGTAGACATATCAAAGACTGATTGATTTGTATAGCTTCGAACACCATCCGCTTGGTAAACGCCTCAGGACACGTTGTCACATGCATCATTTTTCTGCTATGCTGTCTATTTTATGAGTTCGCACATATCTGTGTCAACAACAAAACCATATTTGAAGCACAAGCCGTGACATAAAGATGGTACATTGCCGTTGTCTGTCAAATGAATATTTTGTGTGTCATTACTTGATTATTAAGTTTAAGTTTCGTGCAACTTTTTTTTAATTTTATCTTTGCCAATCACATTTATGCCTTTCAACATGCTTCAGCTTGTCCTGATTTTGTGTTTTTAGGTTTCGTCTGCTCATTTACTTAGTTATTTCTTGCCATTTCCTGTTCTTGAACTCATCATATCGTTTCTTTCCAAAACCCTCACTTCCTGTCATTGCCTACCTGTGGAGGATGGATTTGATTCACCTCTAACAGTCATATAAACCTTGTTCTGTCTCGTTATAGTCCTGTAAGGGCTTCATTGGTTTTGCCCTCTTGTGCTCGTCATGTATGACGCCAGTGGTTTGCGATCTTGACCTTTTGCTCAGTGTATTTTGGACCAGACTGATCCCCAGTGTATTAAACCCTTAGACTAGTCAGACAAGCGTCAAGACAAGTGTGTTCAGTCGCCATGGCGAGAAGGTTTTCCACTTGTGTTCTGTGCAGTTTGGAGATTGCAGATATATGCTTCCTCTCAGCATCAGGACATAACTGCCTCTTATTTTGTCAAACTACTACCTGACAGATGATTAATTTCTAGAGCCCTTTGTGAAACCCAATTTTCTCGTCAATGTAAGTGACAGAAGACTTTGTTACCTTTGAAGACGGTAAATCAATATCTGACTCTCTGCTAGCCATATGTTCGCAATTCTTTCGTTCAACGCTGGTGAAGAGCAGGACTTATGAGGTCGATTGTATCTGCTCCAAACTGCAGGAAGTAAGATCTGTCAGATGAGACCAGAGGGTTTTTTTTCCTCTATAGTACTGCGGATCCCAAGAGAGCAATGAAACAGCAAAAGCGAATAATTAAAAAACGCTCGTGTTCCTATTCTTCTTGAACATGGGATTGAGGAAAAAAAGGATCATTTGCATCTATATTAGAATATGTGGACCATCATTTTCTAATGCATACATTCTGACATTAACATATTGATTTTTATTATAAGAAGCCATACATCCAACTTTACTTTCTTTTCTGACCTTCACTTTATCTCCCAGAGTTCGTCACTGTTTTAGTTCTTAAACTGATACAAACAAAATTTCATGAGGCCAAACTCAGCCTGGTGGCCATAAGTGAAAGATTCATAAACGCTTCGGCGTGTCATGTTGGAGACGGAGGACATAACGTACGCAAGCAGACAGACGGACGGCCTGTCGAATGTAACTGATCACGGAGACGAGGGGAATATCTTGAAAGGATGGGCTTCGATACCAGCTGGACAGAGATCTGTCCCACTCAGCTTTAATCATATTAAGCCTCACCGGCTATAAAATAATCACCAACTGCTGTCAGCTCCTCGAAGGCTCAAAAGAGTCGGATTTGCATATTTTAGTTCCCCGGGATCATACTGTACACAAAAACGTACAGACAAATCAGATGAGGAAAAATATGTAAAATATGCAGCATACCTCACACATGCACCCAGTTAAGCTTTCACTTAATTAAATTCTTTCTTATCCTGCAACCGTTGGCGCTGAGCATTCCGAGGTATCATGAAATATATAGCAACAGATCAAGTAATAATAAAGTTGCCCATGCGAGACCGACAAACAAGAACTATCTGTGAAAAAGCCTTTTCTCACTCGTGACTCAAATGGAGATGTTTAGAAAAGTTTGTGTTCCGATTTTCTCTGGTTCTCACTCGTGAAAGTGCTTTTCCGTCGGAAAATGCAGTGTGAAATGAATGTGCGTAATGTGGCAGTCTAAAATGCACACTGAACAATTCAGTATGGCACCCGAACGTGACTGCTGTCGCACTCAGGAACAGGCCCGTTGTTTGCATCATACTTATTTTTCAGATGAGAATAAGCTCGGAACGCTCGAGGTGAAATATGAAAATGGTCTAAAATAGTTGCACAAATAACGACAAAGTCGATGAAAAGTGCATGTGCGCCCATGCATCTTTAATTTGCACTGGCTATGACTGAGTCCTTAAATATACGATACTACCTCTGAACAGGAAAGAGACGAGGTTTGTGTCTGAGATCTTTTTAATGTACGGACCAGAGTGAATGGTTTGTGTTTGTCATTTGCATTTTTTGTGACAAAAATCAGACGTGCCCCTGTACGTTTCAAAGGGTTTGACTCTCGATCAAAATGATGGTCGATGGTTTATGTTTTGAAAATTAAGTTCTTCCAGAAACAGTTCAACAGACCCTTCGCCTCCGCTTTTAACTTTCCCACTTTTCTTAACATACCTCAGCAGCGGTTGTGTCACATGTGGGGGCGTTGGCACCACAGGCCTCGGTCACCATTTGTACCTCACCGAAGGAGTGCCAAAGATACCCCACGTCGATAAACCGAGGACTGAGTTGTATAGTAGAGGTCATTGTTCCTTAAGAAGGCTGAGATCCAGGGAGATTGACTTGGTTGCATTAAGTGGCTATGCTCCAGTGACTATAAAATGGGAGTCCTGCCTTCCAGCTGTATGAGATGTTGACCCCTGCGACAGTGATAGAGGACATGCATTTCAATCCACCCACTTCTGAGCGGGTTGCTACTCAGCTGTATCGTGTTCAGATACTGAGAAGAAGGGGATGCACGTCAAAGGGACCAGTCTGTGTCCTTTCTGGTCCATTTGAAACGGTACATAGTTGATTTTCTTGAAATGGCTCCAGGCATCTTCATCATGTGAGCTGTCACACCGAGAGAAAATAACTGTTGAACTCAAAGTTTATTTTTGGCTTCATTTTATTTCTCCTTTGCAGTCATTGATTATTGTTCACCTCCCTCGAGCAAACAGGCCTGCAGCAACATGTCAACATGAAAATATTGTTTCTCAGTGTCTTGTTTTCTGTCTTGACATCAGAACATTGCAAAAGGTGCAATAATGCATACTTTTATCCAATTTTTATCAAATGTGTAAATATACATTGGTACCTGACGACTTCTAGGACAAATTCGTAGAATGTGAAAACACTGCAGATCCTGAGACTGTCTTGCTTCCAGCCCAGCGGCACACTTGCTTTGTTAAAGCAAAAACCAACATTTTGTTAAGATCAAATGAGAAGAAAGGAGAGACAGTGCTATAGAATAAAGCCTTGATCTCACATCCAATCCCTTTTCCTGTGAAGCTTCAGGCATCAGTCTGCTGGAGGGAAGGTACAAAAGGAAGGATGTTTTTAGTCCTAAAGAACCAAAAACATTAAATAGCTGTTTCTTAAACCCAATTTCCTGTTTTGGATTGTGATTCAGACCGGAGATCTGAGGAACTGTGACTGTAATTCATCGTCATTATCTGCCTCCCTGCACCTGGGAATGTGTCATGTTAAATTTGATGAATAGTTGGGATGTTAAGACACTGAGTAAACAATCTGACTTGTGTTTTTTGTGATTAGAAACATGCATTTTTAATGGTTTTCAATCAAAACGACAAGTAACTTGTCATAACTGATTAACTGATTCCTGAAATAATCACTTATCAAAGACAAAGGAAGATAGTTCTACAACTAAGTGGTTTTATTTCAAAGTCATGATGGTGAGAGATCACATTAATAACACAACATTAAGAAACCTTCTTACCTTCTTGCCTCATGGCACAAGTGCTAACGACCGCACCACCGGCCCCCTTTCCCAAGTGTCCCATAGTGAACGTTTACAGTCAGAGATCTATAGTTATTATGTTAATGTAATCAGTCAGCCCTGCTACAAGGCTACAGATCACTGCCTAAAAACACATTTACACAGCATTTGTTCATAGCGACCCTGATTTTATCCCGAGTTCATGTTCAGTATTACTGCGATCCCTGCAGCTTTTACAGAGACACTGGTAAAACCGTCATTTCGCAGTGCAAGAATTGAAAGTAGTTATACATTCAAGCGCGCCTGGTGACATGTGCACATATGAAATGTGTAGGCCCGATAGTTGAGCTCTTTCAGGCATGTAAGATATAGATATTAAATAAGCTTGCATACGTTTGCCATTTTCAATTAGCATAACACACACCGAGGACCCGCTTTCACCAGGTGATAATAAAATTGTGATTATAAAAGGTTGGAAATACAGAAGTAAAGAGGATTTGATTAAAGCGCTTTTACCATACCCCAATGATATAAAATCTCCTTTGCGTTCGCGGCTAATGAACAACGACATTAGCTTAGTCATTTTGCGACTTTACAGGCCAAAGGGACATAAAATGGAAGAATTAAACAGAAAACGCAGACGCATTAGGATTAAACGAAATGCCAGTGAATGCTGCTGATTCTGAGTTACATTCCTATTCAAGTGGGAACAAAGATGGATATAAACACTATACTCTGCAGCATCATTTTCTTTTCTGCCCATTATAATCTTTAATATAGCCTCCAAGATCATTTATCATTTTCTTCCCGGAAAGCCTTCGAATAATCTGTGCACGAGTGAAATTGTTCAGGTCTACAGATTCTTTTTTGCAGAGTGTAAAAAAAAAATAGAACAAAAGATAATGAATGGTTTGGGTGAAACTGAAGGTGAAGGTGTTTCCTAAGATTTATGAGAGAACCTGATGTTCTACGTTGGGTTGTAGCTATCAGATTGGTAGCAGAAGTGATCATGACCTCATGAAGGCTGGTTGGCGGCCATGACGGCACTGATCCTCCGGAAACAGAGTCCATTAGCAACTGCAGATTACGTGACCTGAGGTGTAAAGAATTAGTCGTGTCCTCTGAGGAGAATGCTAATCCCTGTGAAGTCCTCAAAAAGTCCTTATCAAAACGATTGAGTGATTAGAAATCTTTGACTGTCCTTAGATATTTCAACTGCGGGGTAAAAACAGAGAAACCATTGTAATTGTTATTAAAAGAAGAAAAAAATGAGCCAGAGATAAAATCAGCACTATTTTTTTTAACTAAATCTCATTTGAAACTGTCCAAAAAATTATTTACTATTTGTAAACATTATCGCAGTAGTCCATAGTTGCAACACGGGGATTGTATAAGAAAAAATATTTGGTGTCTACGAGTGTTTTCACCACTTTATCATTTAAACAGCCATAATATTAACATCATCATCATCATTAACATAATTTCCATTGGCGTAAATAACTGAACCAGTGTTTCAGTCGTGATAACATTATGAAACTGCAGCGATGCTGCTGCGATTCACCCTGGTGACAGATAAACACTTAAAATTTGAGAAACGACAAAGCTCCAAATGAGACTTCCTGGAAATGAATCAGCTCCGGGGTCATTGCTTGCTGGGCAAAGATCCAGGAACAGGAAGAAGCATAATTAGCTGCAGGGAAGGGACTCACACAGTTTTTAAATATATGGGATACTGAACCAGAGGTGGAAGAGAGGGATGAAGAGGAGCATGTGAAACTCATAATGAGACGTTTAGATTCAACTATTATGTTAGAAATTCAGAGAGTTCTTTTTGGATTCACTGTATTGGAACATAATGTGATGTGCATGATGTTGTAAAGGGGTTTCCAATTAACCTTATGGATTTTTATATACTGCTGCATCTGCAACTTGCCAACCAATCATTAGAAAGCTGAAAAACTAAATCTCAGCGTTCCATTCCAATCCAATTCCAAAGTGAAATGACTTATATAAGTTTATTTCTTAGTCATTAGTTTTTAGTTTAGATTTTAGTTTTTAAAAAAAATCGAATGGTCGTTAAACCTGGAGACGTGCGGTTCAAGGGACAATGGTGTGTATTTATAGTTGCTGTATTTGGGTCTGTGTGAGGCGCTGTGGAAAAAGAAAAAACCTTACTATTCATTGGAAACATAATGATATCACGAGTGGATGAGGGAATTACATTCTGCCCCCTCAACCCTGCGGCGGAGGGGAACCATATCTGAATGGAATTACGCCACAAACAGAGACTTCAATGCATTTTGTCACATCAAAACCAGCCAGAATTCACTACACCGTTCTAGATTACCCGGACTCATCAGACACATACGTTCCCATTTTTGATTAAAAAAAAGAGCATGCTATCACTCTCCTAATCTTGTAAGATACAAGTATAGATTCACGCCTATATAATAGGTATAGAGCCTCCACTAATCTCAACAGACACAGGAACAACATGCAAACCCGGATTCAAGTCGCTAAACACTAACTACTGCAGCAACACACTGCCCATGTAGGCGTACACAGTAATTTATGCGCAATATCACTCACAAATCATATTTGCTGTTCACGTTTTGATTCCTAGCTGACAGAAAGTTTTCCCAGGCGTTAAATGAAGGGGACGCTTCAGCGACAGTTAGTGCAGCTTGTAGATTCACCAGTAAACAATGGTGTGATAGTATTAGTTCTGGCATCCTGGACCCCTTCTCTTCCCTAACCCTCTGCTTTTTGATGGAGAAAAACAACAGCTGCCATATTTATTATTCAGCAGGGAATAGTCCTATACACTGAAAGTTGAAAAATAATCATCGGAACCTGAAGCAGCAGCGGCTCATCAGCATGTCCACAGTCTTTTTATGGCGATAAGTGGCGTGAATTTAACGGGCTATAAGAGCTGGACGCTGATTACGTGAATTAACCGTTCCACCATTCACAAAATGATATGTTATTGTGACCTGTTTTGTTTTCAGTTTCAATGAGTCATTCATAAGCTAAAAAAAAAAAAGAACTAATGTGAAAATGTATTTCTATAATGGTCAGTATTTAATTGTGTTTTATATGTGCAGTATGTTCAATTTAATCAACTCCTGTTTGAATTTCACAAAAGTGCCAGTTAGAAATACATTGGCCGCACGCGCATTGTGCACTGTGCACCGTTCACCCACACTCTTTTGTGTGTCTGTGTGATTTAAATCACCACTTTTTCATTGCACCCCCTGTGTGATGGTCGGGAAACGCACATCAGTGAAAAAAATAGATGTGTGACATTCAATCACCCTGCTGATGCCAGATAAAGTATTCAGGGCCTAAATTTCAGATTCCTACAAATTATAACGCATTGGTGCTGTGCCAGATACGACGTCTATTATTAAACGACCCATTCCATTATTAAACAAAGTCAACCCATTAAATACTGGGAACAGTGACAATAACATGTCCCCATTACTCCACAGCTCTATCTGAGGATTCATCAAGACATCAGCCGGCGTCGTCACTGGCAGAAACACGACCTTGGACCAAAAAAGGTCCGCGTTCACTGCCGTTCACATTCAGACATGTTGCAAGGTATGTTTTTTTCTCACACTGACAAGATAGATAGGTGGATTTACTCCATTATTTTAATCATCCCACCAGGGAGATTGTTTATGTGTCGATAAGGATGCTACTGGTTACATGATGTGCGATGTTTTTCCTTTGCAGATATGATGACTGACTCATGTCCTTACATTCAGTTGCTGGTTGGACGATTACTTGCTGACGGACAGTTCAGGTGACTGTGTCGTGCAAACTTTATTCATCCTGGTGAACCTAGATGATTTTGTTTACGCTCTGTAAACACACTCTTTTACACTCTTTTTTTCTGTTTATTTAACCCAGCAGTTTACGTGTTAGTGATGTGACGACATGTTAGTGATGTGACGACATGTTAGTGATGTGATGACATGTTAGTGATGTGACGACATGTTAGTAATGTGACATGTTAGTGATGTGACGACATGTTAGTAATGTGACATGTTAGTAATGTGACAACATGTTAGTGATGTGACATGTTAGTGATGTGACATGTTAGTGATGTGACGACATGTTAGTGATGTGACATGTTAGTAATGTGACAACATGTTAGTGATGTGACATGTTAGTGATGTGACATGTTAGTAATGTGACAACATGTTAGTGATGTGACATGTTAGTGATGTGACGACATGTTAGTGATGTGACAACATGTTAGTGATGTGACATGTTAGTAATGTGACAACATGTTAATGATGTGACAACATGTTAGTGATGTGATGACATGTTAGTGACGTGACGACATGTTAGTAATGTGACGACATGTTAGTAATGTGACGACATGTTAGTGATGTGACATGTTAGTGATGTGACATGTTAGTGATGTGACATGTTAGTGATGTGACATGTTAGTCATGTGACATGTTAGTGATGTGACATGTTAGTCATGTGACATGTTAGTAATGTGACGACATGTTAGTGATGTGACATGTTAGTGATGTGACATGTTAGTGATGTGACATGTTAGTGATGTGACATGTTAGTCATGTGACGACATGTTAGTGATGTGACGACATGTTAGTAATGTGACGACATGTTAGTGATGTGACATGTTAGTGATGTGACATGTTAGTGATGTGACGACATGTTAGTGATGTGACGACATGTTAGTGATGTGACGACATGTTAGTGATGTGACGACATGTTAGTAATGTGACGACATGTTAGTGATGTGACAACATGTTAGTGATGTGACGACATGTTAGTGATGTGACGACATGTTAGTAATGTGACGACATGTTAGTGATGTGATGACATGTTAGTGATGTGACGACATGTTAGTGATGTGATTTATTTCTTCTGTTTACATCTATCAAAATATCGACATTTTGAATGAGTTCCAAATGTAGACAATCACCTCTGCGATCAATGAATCATTCCATTCAATGAATAGTGAATTATTTGTTATTGTAAACAAACAGCGACGTCTGTGATATCAGGTCATCAGATGACATCATATACCCAGATGTCATGGGTTGGGCTGCATGACATGAAGGCTTTTCAGCCCAGTATTGAGGTCAACTGCAGGAGATGTCTTTGCTTTGAGCTGGGTCTTTGCTGCTGTCGTGTTCACAGCGTGAACCCATCCGCTTCTCTCCTGACCTTTTTTCTGAAGTGTCTTATATATGCAGAGACACATTGATTATACCGTTTGTCATCATGTGAAGGTGAAGGGAGTAGGTGGGCTCACCAATTACAAAGATGAGAACGGGGGAAAGCGATTGGAGAAGTTGGATCGTCTCGGTTCTACTATAAGATTGTAAGTTACATCCAGAGGTTAATTATGTTGCTGTATGCTGGAGGAAAGCACAATGTGCAGTAATTATCCCATAACCATGGTGACAAATAGATTTATCAGTATGTGAGTGGAAAAGACAACAACCTAACCTGTTGAATAACAGCAGGTTATCTGTCCTTTCATATGAATTCACTGTTGTTGCTGACAGCTGTCTTTGAAACAGAAGAAAAGAACATGCTGAAACTCTGAATATTCCGGTGGCCCAATTTTTCGGGATAATCGGGATAAAATCGACAGTTGTTGCTTTGGACTCTGGGAGTTGAACCATTTGGGGGGTGTGTGTGTGTGTGTGCGCAAAAAGCCATTTTGCTTTCACACATAAGGAGTAGTTTTCTACAAACCAATTTGCTCCATGAGTGCACTTTGAGTAAACCTTTATTCCTCAACTCCTTATTAATGATCCAAAAGGTAAAAAACTACACCCGCCACATATTAGTATTCAGTGATCGCACACCTGATTACATACCAAAATGATCTATTCCAACAAATGTAAAACACCACTTTTCACAAGACCTTTCTGTCCTCAGTCGAAGCTGAGGGCTTGGTCATAACAAAACTGCTGGTGTTAACATTTAGCCACCGGGCAGGTGCTTTTTAAAGTTGAAGTCAAACCCAATTAGGCTGAAAAACGACCCATATTGAAGAATCCCCACTGTGGAGTCGCATTTGCTAAGGTCCCCTTATTTATCTTTTTCTGAATGTGCAAAATCACACTCCTAATTGCACGAAGCCAAAACAACAAAAAAAACAAAACCCACATGAACATTTTGCATACTACAGCTGAAAATAAATGTGCAATCCCATTTTCCAGTAAGACGGGAGAGATTTGATGATGCAGCTGGGGATGCCTTCAGTGCCCTAATTCAAATAATTCATTGACTGCCAAGACGTATCTATCTACCGTCCCTTACCAAGCCCCATGACAACTTGTTTGTATCCAATTCTCTGACAAACTGAAGCTTGTCAAAGACTCAAAACTGCCAGAGACAAACAAATGTGGTATTTTCTTCAGTGACCTCAGACAAGCCTATTTCCAGCGTAGGCTACTCTTCAGATAATGAGCTCCAAAGGTACATCGTCTCAGAGCAAGAGTTCTTCTCACGCAAAGCCGCAGATTAAATCCTGCTTCAGCTGGTGGCTTTACTGTACCAAGTGCAAGTCATATATATATATATATATACTGTATATATATATATATATATATATATATATATATATAATAGTCTTTGTGGTTATAATGAGTGAAATTTTTTGTGGCGTGTGTTCAACAAAGGTTTTGCTTTGCTTTTGAAAGCAGTAATAACTGACTCATTTTTAACAAGCAGGACAATCGCACATTTGCCACACACACACACACACACACACACACACACACACACACACACACATAGAAGACATCTGACAGGTTTGGGTCAACAATATTCACTCTTCTTTTAGCTCTGTGTTGTTTTTTTTTTCCTTCTCTCTTTGGGAAAATGTTTGGTTCTTCAGGTGCTGAACGCTACACTTTGTTTGCCTGCCACTTGCGTCCTGTGTTTGTGATGATAGGAGAGAGAAAGGGTTTATGGGTTTATTGAGGCGTTTGCATTGAAAACAGATGCCTGGTGAAAAGATGAGCCCGGGCTGAGAGAATAAAGGGACAACCCGGGTAAAAAAAAAAAAAAAGGGAGATAATACTGCAAAATGTTCATCAGACCTGGGGGGCGCTGCAGAATCAGGTAATAGTTCCTCTGTGAATGATTCATGACCAGAAATGACCACGCAGTCATATTTTAAAACCAAAAAAAAAGAAAAAAAAAAGAAGGTGACTCGTTCAGCTCTGTTCCTCATATATTCCATTTTGCTCTAACAGATGTGAAAGTGCCTATAAAACCGATCTGGCCAGAAGGCGGACAGACTGAGGAGATGGGGGTTTATTGAGGTGGTGCTGGTGGGGGTGGGGGAGTGAGGGGTGGGGGTGGGGGTGGGGGGTGGGGGGTTAGGACAAGATAATCCAGTATCCAGGGGCAGGGAGATTTCAGGCATGTGTCAACCTGAGGAGGACAGTAGCTGCTGAGGACAAACCCCGACTGACACATTCCTGTCCACCTGCTCTACCTGATGACCACCGACTGTCTGTCTGCCTGTCTATCTGTCTGTCTGACTCACTGTCTGTCTTACTGTCACTGTCAGTGTGACTGATTCACTGACTGACAGTCTGTCTGTCAGTCTAACCGCCTGTCTGTCTGTCAGTCTGAGTGACTGACTGTCTGTCTGACTAACTGTTTGTCTATCTGACTGACAGTTTAACTGACTGACTGTCTGTCTGTCAGTCTGACCGCCTGTCTGTCTGTCAGTCTGAGTGACTGACTGTCTGTCTGACTAACTGTTTGTCTATCTGACTGACAGTTTAACTGACTGACTGTCTGTCTGACTGACTGACTGACTGACTGTTTGTTTAACTGACTGTCTGACTGTCTGTCTGTCTGTTTGGGGGTTGGAGATGGAGTGCAGGAGAGAACTGTCTCTGGTGATTAGGATAAAAATAAAACATGGAATCTGTCTCTGGCTCTTCTCTGTCAGGAGATGGATGAGGAGCAGTCGGGGCTTGAAGGCTCATGAACGCATCGTTCCTCTCTCACTCCAGATAGCCCCCCACCCCACCCCCCGTCCTCCCTCCCTGATTCTCCCTCCCACCCCTCTGTGCGCGCTGCACCTGTGCGTCTGCGGCTGCTGCGCGTGCGTCACGGTGGAAGCGGATTCCTTTTAGACCCTTCCCCTTTGTCGACCGGGCTCCAGATCGGAGCGACCCGCAGCCGATCCACGCGCGCCTTTTCTCCGCGACACGCCAACAAACTTTTTGGGGACGGTTTTACGCACGGGTTCACAATTTGGACAAGTAGCCGAGAGGATACCCCCTCCACCACCACCACCACCACCAACACCACCACCAGCACCACCAGCAGGAGGAGGAGGAGGAGACCATGCGGGTTTACGTGGCTGTGATTCTCGCTCACGCGGTGTCCGGTAAGTTCGGCAACTTCTCTTTTCTCACCTCACCACATCCGGTCCGAACCGTGGCGCCACTGAAGCGCAATGTTTTGCCCTCGTTCAAGCCAACATGGCAATATGAGTAAAACTAGCACGGGAGCAGAAGATAAAGGATAGAGGATAAAGGAAGGAAGGAAGGAGGGAAGGAAGTGTGCAGGTGATTTAGAAACTGGGAGCAGCTGAGGCTGTTTATCACTGTGTCCAGATGATACATCTCTCCATAAAGCCTGTGTTGGTCTCCTGGCACGAGATCATCATATTGACTCTTCTTCTTCACTGGTGCCTGATGATTGTTGAAATATGTGGAGCTGGATGAAACTGCTGGTCATGTTTCTGCATGGTGCTGACAGCTGATCCAAACCTCTGCATGGATTTGTGTTCCACACCTGTGTGTGTGTGTGTGTGTGTGTGTGTGTGTGTGGTATTGGAGGTTTTCGATCCCTGATGTTTGGCATTGTGAGTGAGGGCGCCTGCAGAAGTGTTGTCTGGGAGCTGCGTCCTCAGTGGCCGCTGCAGAAGCATGTGTGGATGTGAGAGCTGGTGCCAGTCGGTGTCCAGCAGCAGCAGCAACATCTGCATCCTGCTCTGCTCTGAGCGAACAGCTGTGTTTGAAGCCTGGATTCAAACGGTGAATTTACTGTCCCAGTGATGTGAACGACTAAAACTGTCAAACAGCTTATTTGCTTGTTGTGCACACAACATGGCAACTTCCACTCTGTGTGTGTGTGTGTGTGTGCGTGTGTGTTTGAAGATCAGAGCTCTGTTAAGAGCATTTCTCTAAGTTAAGACTTTGTTATGCAGTGTGTGTTGTTTCCAAGGCGACATGCTCATTCAGACATTCATGGCATGTCAGACACTCATCAAGATGGGGAGCTGTTGTTTTCATTGTTGCGTTTTATAGCTTGAACTATGCACTCAGACCTGAGGGGGAAGAAAACATCTAAATAAAAAAGGTAGAAGGCGAAGGATCAGGAGGAAGGAAATATATTTAAAAAATGTATTTTTTATGATTTCCTTTCATGTTTACAGCCTGTGTACATGTTCTCTTGTATTTTCCTTTTCTTTCAACAAGCCATGGACCATGGATCAACCTGGATATCCAGTGCTCAGCGTAAATGAGTACGCCCCCAACAGATTTGTCAGAAAACCTTCTGTTTCCTTCCAGGATCAACATTATCTACAGGAAACTATACAACAAAATACTCCCACCTTTGTTTTGAGTGAATCTGCACTCAGTGTTCGGTAATTAAGTCAGTAAGTGTCCTGACAATTTCATTCAAGACCGTGTTGCACAAACCCTAACGAAGCCACAGGTGAGTCTAATTATTCATCAGACGCATGTCCAGCATGATGTTGGAAGTTTGTGCTCTGTGCTTGGCGTTCACAGGGGGAGTACTCATATATGCTGAGCACGGTATATATATATAAATATATATATATATATATATCGTGATATATCTTTTTGGTAGCCCACAGCTGAGGGGCTGCAATGTGTTCGCGTGCAACTGGTCAAACCCTGACTCTTTTCTAAAAGTGACCACGTCACTGTACTGCAGTATTAGGCGAGTACATCATCAGTTCCAGGACCCCCCTCTCTGATTTGTAGTCTTGGAGGTCACTGTTTTTTTCTGTTCCTGTCGTGGCTAAACTAATACATCCAGCCGCTGAGGCGCTGAGTAATTGATGCCCTCCCCTCACCGCAGCGCCGCTGCAGGGTCTAAGGACATAAATTGCTCACCTTTTAAAAGTCATCAGTGCTAATGATAAAGAATCCATAAACAGCGCATGCATACGTTTCCTTCCGGCCGATAGGTTGAGCAGACCGTTCACATGACGTGCAACGGCCGAACCCCAAGGAAACGATTCTGACTGCGTAATTAGTTCCCTGCAGTCGCAAGTCACAAAGTCACAAAGACTCACAAAGTCACAATCCACAGTTTTCAGACGGTTTCCTGCTAAAAAGGTTACTCGCACTGAAAACTCTTATTATGTGTAACAATGGGTCTTTGTGATCCAGGGTCGTGGAAATTCACTACTAACAGCTATAATCTGAAATAAAGGGTAAGTAACCGGCAACGGTTGGCCTTCATCAATGCTAATAGGTTATATACCGTACACCCACGGACATTATGAAGACACTGACAGCAAGTCAGTGGTTGATGGTTTGGTTGTGTTGTTTTTTCGCTGGTACAATCACACAACTGTCATTTGCAGTGAGAGATAGCCAGAAAGAGAGAGAGATAGCCAGAAAGAGAGAGAGATAGCCAGAAAGAGAGAGAGATAGCCAGAGAGAGTGAGAGAGATCCTTTGCCCGAACTAATTCAGCATGGCGGTGGAGTGGCAGGCATTGTGCATCCCACTCATTAGGAGGACGTCTGTTTCTGAAATGATTTCACATCTGCCAAAATATTACAAGTCATCACTTCAGGGAGCAGTGATTTATTTGGCAGATGTTTTCGGAAGACAGACACTTGAAAACATCCTCTCACTCGGCTTGGAGGCGAAACGCACTGTTGCGTTTTTTATTAGTCAGGTCAAAATTGTGATTTTGATGTGAAGTGCAAGCACTTTACTCATTACTTCAATATGTATACAACACACAATGCACTTTAAATGCACCCCGGAATGCTCACATTCCCCTGTGCTTTGTGATTTGTAACCACATTAACTTAAAATCATGCGCCGGGGATCTGAGTGTGAATAGAATTGACTCCCGTTAAAAGTGTAAGCGGTGACATTAGTGGTGAAAGCTTTTACCGTTTTAGAGCCACTGTGTATCATCGTTTTATTAAAGGCCCGATTAAAAGAAGGCAAAGTCAAAAATACGAATTTTAAAAGGGCACATATTTCTTTAAGGATACACAAACAAACAAACAGTAGCAGAGGAAGCAGTCCACGGGTCATTCCGATGGTCATTCCGATGGTCATTCCAGCCACAGCGGAGGCGCAGGAAAGGTGCAGAAGTTTCCCAGAGAGCATGTCTCACCGCCCTCACACAGAAACCAGTCCCCAAAGCCAAAGTTAGTGTGTTTGCACTTAAAAAGGCTTTTGAGTTTGTGATTGTGTTGTGACTTGGGGCATGGCTGCTCACGCTCAGCTTTAATTATGTGGTGCCTCAGCGGAAGCCTCGGCGACAGGAGCAAAATTAACTGATGTGCTTATAGCGCGCTGTTCCCCACACGGTAACAGGACAACTCAGCTTCTTCCATCACCATGAGCCGACGTACGTGACACTACTGCAATACGCAGTGCATCGTTACCCCTGGAAGTCCGTCTTCTGATTGGTTCCGACTTGCTGCTTATCGCGTGCGGTCAGGGACCTTGCGGTCTTTTTTCTCTTTTTCTGCCATGATTTGCCCCAAAGAAGCTCCAGTGATGCTGGATGCTGGAAACATCTCCTGAAGGGGACGGTGAGAGCAATGTATTTTCCTGTGTTTGAACAGATGTTAAGACCCAGGACAGTTTATTTGAAAGAGGTCGATTATCCCATTGCAGGCAATGATGGAAGCAGCTGTTTGTTTTGGTTTTGTAGAGTTCGTCAGCAGGTTTGAACAAATCGTGCAGCACATGTTTGACAACTGCATCACGTGACATGGATGTATGTATGTACAGCATAGCGGCCCATCTGGAGGCAGCAGTACAGAAGAGCCGCTGATGATGTGCAACAGGAATTGACTTTCATCTTCACGGAGAAGAGCGCAGTGAAGAACGATCAGTCCGAAGCAGGTCACAGTCTTGGAGAGACTGACAGGGTGATGAATCATTCATTGAGTTTGGATAAATGTTGTATGAAGGTCTCGCCTAGTGGGTGTGGTTTGGGTGAGCGTTATGATACCCATCATGCATTGCAGTCTTCTCAAGTTTCACAAAATACAACAGCATCGTTTACAAACATTACTAATTATTAGACTTAAAGACCGTTTTAATTACTTCACAGATTTTCTTTGCCATGAATGAGCCCCCCACTGTGATGAATCTCTTTGGCAGCAGGCTTGTGGGTGGCCCCCCCATAAACCACTGGGAGGGGCCCCGTCCTGCCTATAGCTCCGCCCCTGGCTGTAATCTCATGAACGCTAAAATGTCTCAAATGTCAAACTGTAAATATGTCATTTGCTCTCCTTGTAATTAACTAATACAGTTTTCTAAGCTCCTCATGACTACTGGTTGAGACAACTTTCTATTAATAGCATCATCAGTCATCTAAGTGGAGGAGAGAGCCCCTGCAGGTGATGAGGAGAATCTTAAATCATCATCTGCTCCTAATTAAATTTCAGTGTTGGCATGTTAGGATGTTAGAGTAGGTCACACACACACACACACACACACACACACACACACACACACACATCTGTCTTGTGATCGCCTGTGCATCACCGCACATGAATATGAAATTTCACTCATCTAAGGAAGCGAGTGACGATGAAATGAAAAGTTATTATTATACCCGTGGACTTCCTGTTTGTTGTTTGTTTGTTTGTTTTTCAGCACTCAACATCACAGAGGAGGAGCCAACATGTCCGCTCGGATATTTCCCCTGTGGCAACCTGACCACCTGCCTCCCCCAGCTCCTGCACTGCAACGGCATCGACGACTGTGGAAACCAGGCGGACGAGGAGAACTGTGGTGAGCTGAATAAGTGTTTGCGTGTGTCGCCACACACTTGCAAGTTGTGGAGCACTCCATCGCCGCGGGGCGCTCCGATCATAACCGACAGCGGGCGGTGAGGAAAGCTCCAAATGGATTCTTGTTTTCAAACCGTGACATCACACTTCATTCCCCCTTTTTGTTTAAGTGACTATTGTTTGTGATTGTTATCTGCTGTTTCTACCTCGGAGAAAGAAACGCCGCTCTGTCGGTAAACGCGTGTGGAAAATCCATCATGGAGCAACACACCGGCGCATGCTTTCAGGGGAGGATGGAGGGATGGAGACACAGATGTGAGCAGGGTCGGAGTGAAGATCTGAGTCAGGGACGCGTTGTTATTTTGTATGCAGGTGTGTAGTAAAGGAGCATAATCTGCTAATTGGATCTATTCTGCACGGTTTTACAAACCTGCAGCTGCAAGGCACACACCTGCACCTGCACCTGCACCTGCACCTGCACCTGACCCTGACCCTGACCCTGCACCTGACCCTTCCCCGTAATCCAATAGGAGCAGAGCTGTTATGCTGCAGCTGCAGTTGGGGGGATCAGATAAAAGAGCGGTGAATCAAACTTGTTCTAAAATAGATTTACAAGAAGATGCAAAACCTATGCCATCATCAGTGTTCACTCACACCTGCAGCAGGCATCATGCAAAGAACAAGGTAAATGATGGTTCAGACTGTGTCTTCTAATCAAAATGTAAACCTCCTCGCTCCTCGCTCCTCGCTCCTCGCTCTGCTGATCCGCAGCGTCAGGAAGAAAACATATGATAATGATGGAGCGATTTCCTGAATCTCTCTTGAGGAGAACGTAATCAATCATAACACCAGTGCCATAACAGGTGCTGACTTTTAGAGGAGTAACAAATGATTCATAAAACCTAACCTGACTGAATGAAGAATGAAGACATTTGTCCGGTGAGCGATGGTGTATTCAATTTAGAACCGCGCTCATGTCAACAGATATTAAAGGGGCATTTCTCCAGCTATGTTAAACATTATGACATCATGTATGACAGCAGTCCACTGGTGGTTAAAACCATCTCACTATGATGCTGATGCTGATGCTGATGCTGATGCTGATGCTGATGCTGATGCTGATGCTGGGCAGGATGCCCATAGACAAACCGCCAGGGTGTCGCAACTCATTATGCCGACTCAGCATACTTTTCCCACTCCTCTTGTTTGTTGGATGATGAATTGGTGGATTGTTTTTGAACGCAAGAGCTCAATCAGTTTTTCATTAAAAAAGTTCTAAAATGTTGTTAACACAGGTGGCCTAATTTTTAATTGGGTTGCTGTTGCTGCAACACAAAGACTATTAGTCATAACATTAATAAAAATTAATAATGTTGTGTAACCGGGATTTGGTTGAGATGAATGGCGGCCGTATAAAGCGCACAAGATCAGTGTTTCTAACCCAGTCAGTCACAAAAATTTTCTACAAAATGGAAAAGCTTGCATAGCAGATATTGATCTTTGACAAGAGACTGATCACAGACGGTCCGGATATGACACTGAACATTATCCTCTGATATCGGTCAAGGCTTTAATATCTGTCTCTCGCCTGTCTTTGTGTCAATACACTGGACGGCTCCTGCAGGTCCTGTGATGTCGCTCCCGGTGTGGAAGCATTTTTCACGTGAGTGCTGAAGCTGCAGTTCTAAAAGACGCCGGTCGGTAAATTTCACACCCGATTATCTCTCTCCTCCAAATAAGAGCAGCTGCAGAAACGCTAACGAGGCAGCGAGACAGATGTTATCAGAGCTGATTAGACTGGAATCACACGCGACTCTGACCTAAAAGCTGATACCAACAAAATTAATAAATCATCATCAGGTCAAGAAAAAAAAAGGAAAACAGTCCAATTACCTGCGTCAAATCTAAATTACCAACAATAGCAATAAGAGAAATAGTCTCTGATTGCTATTGTTGGTAATTTGCTATCGTTTGGCTGATGAACAACTGTCAGCCAAAGGACCTGGAAACATGAAACAGGGAGTTTCTGCTTCCGTTGTTACTTTCATTACCAGTGAAAAGATGAATAAAGCAGATTCTCATCAGCAATAACCTGTGCAAACACCTCGAAATATCCATGTCTCTGGTAAATCTCTCTCCAAACATCACAGACCATTAAAGCAGCAGAGGATGATGAAATATATGATGTAATACATGTGATTAAAGTGTGTAAAGGAATCATCAATGGTAATTTTCTTTCTTTTCGTAGCAAAGGTTTGAACCCATATTGATTTTTGTAACGTCCCTTTAAATTAGGTTCATCGTAACAGGTGTAATGGAGGTAAAAAAAAAAAAGCCAAACCACTCAGAGTGACCATCCCTCCGCTAAAACTCTGATGTTTTAGATAGATATCAGCAGCGTCGTATCGGGACCGTCCCGCCTCACGGGGTTTATGTGCGCGTTCTGTCACCTAAATCCATTTCCAGGCGCCATTAACTCAGAGAAAGGCGCAGGCGTGAAACTGGCTTTCTCGCATGCCGCTGAAGGAGGCGCTATTAATGCAAAGAAACGGCTGCCACCTAAGAAGAATAATAACAATAAAAATCGAATGGAAATGGAAATAAAAGAAAAAGGGAAAAAAAAAATGTCAGCATCAAGTCATAAAGTGAAATATTTTTATCACATAAGATGAATCTTTTATGTCAGAACATATTTTTGTCGCTTGATATCGCTACTCATGAAAATGAGTCATTTCACCTTTGTATAACAACATATAACATGTGTTTATGGATATGGCTCACGAAGACGGTTCAGCTAAAGTCCAGTGCTCGGTCTGAGACATGGATGCTGACATGGCACCGTGGGCGACGGGTCGATAATGAGTACAACTAAAGTAACCTTTCAGGAGCCATGAGTCTCCCTTGTGGAGGTGTCGTCATTTCTCACTGATCAGCTGGAGATGGCTCCATAAGTATTAAAAAGACGATGCTGTGCCCAGAGGCTCTGACTCACTGTTTCAAGGTGTTTTTTTTTTACTCTGCACTCATACTCCTCCTCCTCCTGAGTGGCCACTGGGAACATCAGGAAACGTCTTGGTTGGCCGACTGGAAATTGCTCCCTTGAGTTCACTCTCTGTGCACTTGCTGTCTGTGCTGGCCTGTGAGCCTCATCTGGGCCGCTCCATGCTCGTAAGTCCAGGCCAGCAATAATTTCCTGGTCCGTCTTGTAGTAAACAAAAGAATAAGGGCTGATAAGTTGCGACTCGCTGACGTGTCCACGGTCTGTATCCAGTAGCCACAGGGTACCAGCTGCAGCAGCGCAGCGGGATACGAGCTGTCCATGTGGAGACTCAGTGGGGCTTTTCTTTAAGTTTCCAGAGCAGAGACTGAGAGATCGCCTGGAGCGACGGATATATCGCCGCACCCAGCTTGGATGCAGCTGAGATGCCGTAGATTATTTGTTTTGACGGAGCCGTGCTGCTCCTTGCAGCAGATTCATGGAGAAAGGAGGCCACCTCCAAAGAGTCGTACTAATTCTTCCATAAAGCTCAGTGTGCAAATACTTTTTTTATGTTATCATCCGCCATCCTCATTAAAGGCGGGGACGACACCAAGCGTGGAACAGAACTTAATCGGATTGTGCAGACTAAGTGTCCTACGTTCTCTACACACTCTCTCCCATGTTGGAGCGTGAACCATTTCCTGCTTTAATAACATAAGTAATTATAATGCTTAGTATTTAATGGGATGTATTACATGAATAATAATAATTATTATTGTTATTATAAAATAAAGGTAGATATGGTAAATGTAAAAAGTCATACCGCCACATGGATGAGTTCTGCTGTAGTGATATAAGAGCACTAAGATGAAAGACCTACAACACAACATGCATGAATGGCTGCCAAGGACATGAGACTGAAATGCTGCAATCGTCCATCATTGTCTTCACATGCACCTGTGATATGTGGAGGCTTCACCTCTGCTCTGTGCCTCCATGACCTCTGCCCACAGACAGCATGTTCAGAGTCACAGCCCATTGTTTGTCTTTCCATCGGGGGGTGAAGAGGAGCCATGATTCAGTCGAAGCAGATGATCGGCCACTGTGACTTGAGCGTCGGCGTAGTTGGAGGAAATCGCTAGCAGGAGTTTTCATTTCGCGATACAGTGTTCAGGATCCACGCTTTACAAAGAGAACTGATCTTTCCTCGGACTCTTTCCACGTCGGTGCTGAAAATCTATTTACGAATCAGTGATAATAACGTCTTGGTTTGCGTATCGTAATAGTTTGGGAAATTAAAAGCCTGCAGCTTGTTTATTTTCATGCTTCAAATGTTTCCGTCCATTTTGTCTGCGAGCCTCAGCATCACTCGCTGGACCATTCACACGATGCTGCAAACAGCATTTTCCCTTTGTTGTCACAGCGCACTTTCCCAGTCACTGCTCTTCTCTTCCTCGCCTACATTGGCACAATCGGTTCCCTAGAGATAAGAGGCTGACCTGGCTATGCCTGATTCACCAGCCCTGGCAAGCAAGCAGCAGCCATAGGGCGAAGAGGACGACGATATAAAAAAAAAAGGAAGAATATATAGACTCAGCTTATCTTCATTCCTCGGATGCATTAAAATTTACTTTTTTCCAATTTTGTATAGTTTAATTTTCAGAGGAGCCGTGAACCCAAACAGCTCCAACCTCGGGACACTCTGTGCCATATGCATCATTATCTGATCAGTAGCACGCAGGTTCTTCGCTACCTTCCCACTTTTAAACGGCAACTGAGGATAAAACATTGTGTCCTGTTTTTCCCCCCAGATTGCAACAAATAGCAATTCTTCTTCGGAAAATTGTGGTGGCAATGACTGGATTTACAAAGCAGTGAAAGCGGTGTTTAAACACAGGCACCTTTTCCCACATTTCCAAACACACATCTTTTTATCTTTTTGTTTCGTTTGTTTGTTTGTTTGCTCTCTGAAATGCTCTCCAGCATAATGGCCCCCGTCTCTTGGTCTCTCCTGGGGAGCGGTTGCCATTGTTGTGTGTTTAATTGCCACTCTAGCTCCCCATATGTGCATGGCAGCAGTGTAATCCGGTTTGCATTATAGGACTCCCCAAGTAGCTTACTTAAAGACAATGATTGGGAAAATGTGATTTGACAGCTTCTAAAATGGACGGAAATTATTCCCAGTAGAGTTATTCAATTTTTTTTTTACAGTGTTTAATATAATGACAGGGGACTAAGAATTACAGTTTTAATAAAGCAAGAAAAATACAGAGCTGGGACGTGAATTGATCAGCTGGTCAGAGTAGGAAGTCAGATGAACGATACAATGCTACAGTACACATTGCGTTTTCCAATAAGCAATCAAGACTTAAAGAACAAAAAAGTTCCCCGAGTCATTTGTCTCTGGTTTGATGAGTTTTGCTCTGAACACAGTGTTTCTGACTCTTTCCTACTTATAACGCGCTCATTGCGCACACAGCAAAACTAAATGTGATGAATACTGTTTTATTTCTGCAGACATTTGTCTTTCAGCTTTTCCTCATTTATACGGTGCCTTTTTCCAAAATGTCCTTCTCCGGGTGATTAATGTTTTCTTTTGGTTTGGTTTTTCGGGTTTATAATGAGAGATGAGATATTGCACCAGCCCTGAAACAAAGTAATGAAAAGAGTAATTTATGATTTATGATTGAAAAAAAATGTAGAAAAAGTCAGTCGGTTTGAAGAAACCGTGAATTAATCAGTGAAAAACAGTGAACGACAGAAACATGTATGAGAAAAGCCATTTCTGGGCCTGTGGGTTTTCATGACATTTAGGTTTAACGAGCGTTTGAATGAGTTTTCATTGTACCGACTCATGGCTGTGGAAAAATAGCTTTGGATTTCCAGGATGTCAGAACCTTAGCATCGATACCGTATATAAAATATAAAACCTCACTTTCCATATTTCCTTTTTTTTTTAGCCCAGGATTTGTAGATTAACTGACGCTGCATCGGCTGCTTATCAGAGTCCGGCGATATGACAGCCAAAAGATTTGGGCATATCAAAGATGAAATGTCGTTTCCCACCAGAAAAACTTCCGGCGCCAACTATTTGGCATTTCCGCTCACGGGGAGGAAGATAAAAATCGGCGCTGTTGGCTTCCTACCTTGAAAAAAAAAAAAAAAGTAAGTCTTGCAGGATGATGTAATGGTCAAAGAGAAAAGCTTGTCAATCAGAGGCTCGAGGTTGTATCACATCAAACACAGTGTTTCTGTCTAACTGTCAGGGAAATACCTCTAACAGCTGCCCGCTCGCCACCGGGTTCAAGAACCCTTCCTATATACACAGAGTACCATCATGGAAGAGTGTGTTCCTGGCTTTTTTCCCAGATTAGTTGAGCGAATGGTTTTGTTTTGTGTTCTCATCAAGTGGAACATTGCAAACATTTCCTAATGAAGGACCTCGCTGTTGTCGCTTAATTGAGTTTGTGTGTTTTTTCGCAGTAACACTGCAAAACAATGAAAACCCAACGACACAAACGCAAGCCGCCTCTGAATTCGCCCTTTGATTTTCATAAAACTTTCATTAACCCGCGTTAAGAGTGTGCAGTCCGTTACTGCACTTACAGTCAGTCTTACTGTGCCTTTTCCGCCACGCACGTTGTAACAGTGGCTTCCCGACGCTGTCGAGGAAATCTGTGTGTTTGTGTTTGAGCTGTAGGACATCGATTTAATTGTCAAGCAACATAAAGACGGCATTCTTGTCATTGACGGCCACCCGGTGGCAGAATGCCGCGTTTCTTTGGACGTCGCTCCTGCATACACGAGCACAACAGTGACCTGGAGCATGGAAAACAGCTCCGGAGCAATAACGAATGTCAAAAGCATCATATCAGCATTATACAGATACGGCCAAATATATGTAACATGTAAAACACGTACATACTGTGCATATAAATAATAGGCAAGGTTTTTTGTTTTGTTTTTGTTTTGTTTTTCAGTCATATTATATCGGGTTCATAAAGCTCTAGCTAACTTCTCATTCCTCAGCATCACCGGAGAGGCAAACAAGACAAATGGGTTTGTGCTGGAAGACTTAGAGCACCGGTCGGCTCAGGTGCACAGTCGCGCCGTAAATACCTGCGTCTCATATCTGTGCAGTAGTAAGTTAAGTCGGTGCAATCACCTCTTACTCGCGCCGTAACTTTAAGATTTATCTTCCCGGTTCTGGGATTGAACTTTTCCAACTCCGTCTTTATAGCACAGGATTTTTCAACACTGGCATTTCGTCATTGAATCCTTTCAGGTCCCCAAATGTGAACATTTTTTTTGTGGCCGTGTCAGGTTCTTTCCTTTGAAGTTTTCTGGGGTTTTTTTTTCTTCTTTGTAGCCATTCGATTAAAAAAAAAAGCCTACCAAACCAGTTGCCTAGCTTTTCTGCTTGTTCGAAAACAACACAATACTCATTTCATAATTCCGTTCTGCTTCTAGCCCATTGTCCGGTGGTCCATTTCTACTATGCAGATTGACTCCTCCTCCGTTTTCGTTTCATTTCACCAAGGTTCACTGTTCACTCTCTCGCTGACAGAGCGCTGTGTACGTGAAACTGCCCCCTGCCCAATTAGACTCGACAGATGCATCGTCCGTTTGTGTGATTGCGGCGCCCCCATAGACAACCACAACTCCTCTTTGGACGCTGCAGGATTTAGAAGCATGCATTTATGATTGGAGATGGTGACAGGCATCCTTTTTAGTAGCGTGTGGGCCCAGGCTGTGGGATAAACTACTGCTGCCATTCTGCCCTTGCAGCTATGTAATTACTTCTCCTCTGCGTCCCACTCAGTGCCTGATTAGATGCGTGAAGCGGAAGCCAGCAGGGGCCCCAGGTTGTGAGGACCCGAATCGAAGACGCTTTGATTGTAATTCAGGGCTGTCTGTTTTGTGTAAGGCAGCACTGTGCACCCGACCTATTGTTTATGCATTCTGTTCATTCATCTGGAGTGGCTTTTGTTTTAAAACATTCACAACAAAGTACTTCAGCCCACAGTATAGCACAACATAATCTGTCTTATTACGATGGTTAAATGATGGTGTGGTCCCAGAAAGATTTTTTTTTTGATGGATCACCATCAATTTATTTTTCAATTACTTGTTTATTTGAACACGGGCCCTTATTTCTGCTGTATACATTATTTATGAAATCACAATAACGCAATGAGTCACAAACGCGTCTGCCTTTGAAGCTCAAGTCCAGAGTGAGTCAGTGAAATTGAAAATAATGTGAATGGACTATGGCGCCGTCATGGATGGGATACCAACAGTAGTTCACTGTAAAATAAAATTTCGTCTCGGATGCGGCTAGCTGTGTGAAGTGTCGGGTCTTAATTATACATGGCTATTGCCAGTGTTGATTATTTCCACTTCACATGTTTGAAAATTAAAATGAAACCTCAGAAGAAGAAAATAAATGACCAAGACTTTTTTTTTGTTGATACGGCTTTCTGTTTGGTAACGCTACCGCCACCTAGTGACATAGCACATTGAGCGTTTTTTACCGGAAGACAATAATTATATTCTTGTTAGTGTTGTCGATTATAATTTAACAAGTTTGTTTAAATCCATGTTGTTAATTATTCCGTGAGTTTGAATATTGTGTGTTTATTGTTTTAGGGGGTCATTATCAGTGTAATTATCCTCCACCTCCATTCAAGACTTCTTCTTTCATCATTCAGCCTTTATCCAGATTGCTCATCTGTGTTGATTGGCTGCCAGTCAGTGCAAATTAACATCATAGTCGTAAGTAATGGTAAATAAATTGCTTTTCATTTGGATGCATTTGTGTTTTTTTTTCTTTTGTTTGATTTGAATAGAGATCCATTGGATTGAAAGCCGCAGCATCTTATGTGAGACTGATGGATTCCATTAAAGCGTCCAAATTTGCTCCCCACAAGTTTATATGCGAGTGACACATCTGTTGCACATCTGTTTTAGGCAACATTTCACAAATCCGAGGGGAAAACTCTCAAATCAGTGATCAATGTGTTTTATCTGTTTTCATGCGGTGCATAAACCTTATACAAGTATAACAGTACAGTTGTGTGCAGGACACCATCAAACTGAAACACATGTGTGTCCTAAAGCTAAGAGCAGCTTCACATTCAGGTAATAATTCAGGTTTGGTTAATCACTAACCTCAACATCTTTGACATGATCAAGTCAAAATGAAAAAATATTGTTTCATTTTGTTTCAGTATTTGATTTTCTCACATAAAATAACATTAGTGCTTATTTAACCATGGCATGCTGCATAAATATTTAACACTTTATTCATGTGACTCAAATTAAAGCTTATGACGCCTCGCTGCATGAAAATATCTTTGTTTACTTTTGTCTTTTCTGGTTTGTTCTCTAATACAACAAGAGCGTCATAAAACCACATCATTAATGCGTGTCTTTTTTGTTGGCAGTAAAGAATAGAATCTTTGTATAGCACGTTCCAGAACAAAGCCTTGTGTGAACATAGTGTCTGAGAGCCAGAGAAATGACGCCAGTCAAATATGACAAAAAAAAATTCACATCATGGTCAAACAAGTTTTAATCACGGAGGCTGGGATGGGAAACCTTGACAGGATGTTTCATTTTTTACCACCACCTATAATAAATTATGAACACATAGATCTCACTATCCTCTGGAATGCACTGCCCACGATGTCTGACGCGGGGCAGTAGTGATGATGATGCTACTCGTAGCTGGCAATGGGAGAAATTCTTGCTCAATGTTCCCTGGACGTTCCCTGGATGTTCCCTGAATCCACATTAAGCGAAGACACGGTTGAGTCATAGCTTGGCTATGTCCGTCCTACATAAACCCATCAGGCGACGACAAAGGTAGCTGCACATCATCCATCAATAGCAGACAAAGGTTTCATAAAGCCAGATAGTTTGCGACATTATTGCAAATTAGACGTTAGCGTGTTGAAATGACGTGTAGTCGTCGCTTGTGAGAAATGCACATAATGTTAGCACCATTTACTGGGCCTCCGTGGTGCCCGTGTTGCACGCTGGTTTGCTTTGTTCGTGATAATTAAAGTGCCTTTCAGACGCCAGGCGTGCTGCTGCTTCACTGTAACATCAATTTTCTGCCGCAGCGTCATAAGCGCGAGTGTCGGGGAACAGCTCAAGTGGCTTATGAACTCATCAGCCTAATCACAAGTCACAGCCGCCAGGGGCCGCGCCGCTTATTGAGGAATAGCTCAAATATACATAGAGGATATTAATGATTGTAGTGAAGTTGTTCAGGGTAAAGTTGAAGAACGATTGACGCCGTTCTCTGAAAAGGAAAAAAAGATTTCTCGGATGCGACGTTAAATCTTTGGTTTTCAATTTTGGGTTCGACGGAATGACGGAGGCCACTTGTTTTGACGGATCAGTTACGGCGTGGTCACTGGGAGGCCTTTAAGCCAAACCCGCAGGTCACGGTTGACATCCGGATCCGCGACCTTGTGACCATCACCCCCTCTACGTTGTGTCAGAGTCATCGAGCCATCAGACTGGGTTTGATTGGACTGAAACGTTAAGGGCTGCAAGTGGGAGGTTTTAGCAGGTGAGATGGTTGACGCAAGTCCAATTATCTCACCCTCCAGGCGGGTGAATGCACTTATGAATGCATATTACTGTTGCAAAGTAAATCAGAACCATGAATTAATTCAGCTCTTTGCTCTTGAGGAACATGCACTTGCATATCTATCTCATGAAGCTGTACTCACCCATACGTTTTCACACTGCTGATATCATGTGGACTCCTGATCTCTGACTCGCGTCAAGTGGCGACTCTTTCAGCACGCGTCCATAAGCGCATTAAAGAATTGCGATCATGCGACTGTTGACGTGAAGTCGGTTTCAAATGAACGTCCAAAAGTGCATTTCACACAATAAAATCTAATGTTTGCAAAATCGTTCGAAAATGGGGAAGCTAAGAACCAAATTAGCATGAACACAGTATCATGGTGAATATAATCGCTGTACCTGTGTGTTGTGTTTGAACAGGTAATAAACCTGTCTCTGAGAATCAGGTCTGCACACAGTGTCCCCCCCCTCTCTCTCTCTCTCTCTCTCTCTCTCTCTCTCTCTCTCTCTCTGTCTCTGTCTCTGTCTCTCTGTCAGTCGACTCTTCCCAGTCACTGTGTGTGTGGAACCTGTGCATCCTGTTTAATGAACACTCTCGCGTTCTGAGACTGAGCTTATCAATGAATGCCAGGAGCGCCGCCTGTTTTTCATCCTCATTGCTTTTATCAAGTGCAGCGAACGCCTGATAGACCTCGCCTGCTCGCCTTTGAAGTACTACTATCCACTGAATAGTAAAATGCTTAACGCAAATCTGAATGACACACGGAGGGTAAGGTTTCACTGGCCCAGCACTCACCGCGCCGGCTTTGATCCCCAAGCTCACAGTGCAAACAATGCTCGAGCAGATCCACGGAAACATGTGAGCTTCATGTATGAAGGGGGGTGGGTGGGGGGTGGGGGGTCATAAGGATCATTATGTCGATAGGAGTTACCCTTGGAGATACAAATATTGTGATTTTTTTCTTGTTGTTGATGTGGCAATTGATTTATTTCTTTTTAAGATTGATGTTTCTTTCAGAAATACACTGTCTAAATGTTATATATATATATATACTGTCTGAAATATATACACACACACACATATATAGACTCAAGAATCCCATTGCACTGGTTTAAAAACGTTTACAGGGATAGTCACTGGGCCTACTAAAGGTGCATCTCGTGATATTTGTTACGTTACTGGGATATGCCTTCCTCTATACAAACGTATTGTGGCGAACAGGGCTTTTTGGGTGTAGTGACACATTTTACGCAAGAACGCGCACCACTTGGCTCATTAATGATGAATACGCACGGTGCATGTGATTGAACCGGCAAAGGCTATAAAACTGTCGGCACGTGGGAACGTTTGAGACGCAGCGCGGTGACGCAGGGATCCGTTCCCATTTTGCAGATAACGCCACTTTTAAGGAAGTTGACGGAAAGCTGGAAATACACTTGTGAGGAGTCGTCTCATGACTTTGAACTCATATGTGTGTGTGTGTGTGTGTGAGTCTGCCAGAGAAATGTTTTTCACAGCAGCTCACCCTGACTCCCTCTGTGCTGCGTCAGAGCCTCATGAGGACTGATGTGAAGGCTGAGTTTCATGTTTACCGTCCTCAGAGTCGCTCGCACACCTCAGACTCGAAATGGGTATCGGCCTGCAGGAACAGTTTGAACATGGTTTTAGTTGAGGAGGGAATTTGCTGAAGGAACCGCGGGGGTTGGAGCAGTACAGTCGAGGTTGTGCAAGCAGTTGGTTTTGGTTCTTTGTCCTTGTAGCAAATTTGGAAATACAAAGATGATCGAAATTCATTTGCGTTTCCTTGAAAATCCATTTCACTTTGATTCATCAACACACATCTCGAGTCCAATTGCAAATTCTGTGCTTTGTTAGACACAGGGGTGATTTTAATCAGTACCATTCATTTAAAACCACTTATTTGAAGAGTGCATGGAGCAGGAGGAACTGTGCCGTCTGTCCTGACGTCTGACAGAATGGAACGTCCAATCCTTTTCAAATTACACCTAATGAAAGACACTTTTGACATCCCAATTGGTCCAAATTTCTGTCTCTGTCTTATTTTCTTTTCCAGGTGACAATAATGGATGGCCCCATCTTTTCGACAATTATTTTGGAATTCCGAGCTACAATACTGGGACCAAATCCAACATATGCTGTAAGTCTTTTTTATTATATTTCTAAAGTGCACTTGAAAAATCTATTCATTCAATCAGCTGGCTGTATAACCGAGACAGCGGGAAAACAGCGTGTGTCGAGTGGAGTTGAACTGTGCCGGAGTCGTGCCGTCTACTGATTTGCTAAAATTTCCTCAGCTTCTGCGAGTCCTTCACACGAGAGAAGAAAAAGTGGCTGTGAGTCACAGTCATTTGTCGACTCTGCAGCTTTTTCTGCCTTTGTTCGCTGTGTAGCTGCTTCAATTTGACATTAAGGGGACAAACTGTTGCTGTGTTCCTGTCAGCTCTTTCTGTCGCCATCAGAGTAGCTGTAATTGTTCGTATGCTGTGCAGATCCAGGTATGGATGCCTCGCTGACGCTAACACTTTCTTTCTCCCGGACATAGACGCAGACTTTTGTGATTTCGGCCTCTCGTCTCTCAGACTCCTGCATTTCATTTTTTTTAAAAACACATCGCATAGGTCCAATGCTTCCAAACAATCAGCGCTGCCCTTAAGAGCAATGTACCATCACGATGGTGTGAAAGTGTGTTGTTCTTTGCATTGGACCACACTGCATATGTATGCACATACACCAGTGTTGTTTTTTGAAATGGAAACCGCAACCCCTGTTTGCTATTCTGTTTCTCAAACATGTCCTCATTCAGATTCCACTTCTATAACCTCTCCGGGGATTCGCAGGATGTAACCGCTGAAAATCTCGCAGCCATTTCTACCCGCACATCGTGTTTCGCTTCATCAAGTGCTCTACGTCCCCTTTGAGTCCCTTTTTAATGCGATCCGGCCAAATGCTGGATTACTGCTGGCTGCCATCTTTAAAGTGATCAAATATCCTCGCACAAACCAGCTCCCTGCTTCCAGAACAAGCTCACACCAATCCAGGACACTGTTTCCAGATTTCACACAGTGGGCTTCACCTCACAAACTCTTACTACTCTTACTACCAGAGATGACATTTTCCCGGGTATGGACATTTGTCCTCCTGAACCTTGCAGTCCCATGTAGTTTATTTATGTCTGAGCTGACCTTTTCCACCTTCTCCACAAATCCAGTGGTTGTTTTACGTGTGTGTCACCATCGTCGCTGAGGTCTCAGAGCGTACGCGCACATATTTACATAAGGAGTGAGAACAAATTTGGTTTGGCTTACCGTTGTTCGACAGTGTGTGCATGTGTGTGTGTATGTGTGTGTGTGTGTGGATGTTATTCAGTGTCAGTGCACCCGTCTGAAAGTGGATATGACGCTAGGTTCTGGAAACAATAAAACACCTTTCACATGCAACATCTGTTGCACGTCCACTGTTGTGATGTTGTTTTAACTGCGTCGCCATCTGGTTAATTAAACGGAAGGAGGCGTTAAGTTTCATTTGCCTCATTAGCCTCTGAACTGGAAACACGGATGCGTACCAAGCATCCTCAGGCTTTATCGATCCCGGGGTTGAGCCCTGTGAGTCTGCGCGTCACTCAGAAGCCGACTGAAACGTGGGAACTGGAGCTGTCATTCACTCATTCATTGATTTCATGGAGCCGTGGGTTTCACAGTTTGTTCCGTCACAGCTTCACAGTCTGTTCTTCACATAGCCGACATAAACGCAGAACAGTAAAAATACATTCAGCGCCTCTGGGTTATTGTAAATGGGTTGCATTTATATTGTGCCTCTAGTTTTAATGAGCACTCAAAGTGTACACTCATACAGTAAAACCTGATGTGCTAAGCTACTGTAAAATATCCAAACTTATTTACACACCTTTCGAGGATTGACTGTGTCACAATCGGGTTTGTTGAGCTCCAATTGCCATTTATCACGTATACGTATTTTGTCAGGACTGGCCTGCGATGGGAATCTAATACGACTTGTCCCAAACGTATTATCATCTCTGCCAATGAAAATGTTTGCTTGGAGCCTTTTAATTAACTTCCATCCTGATATAATCTCATCGGAGCCAAGAAAACTGGTCCAACAAATCTCATCTGCCCCTTTTTATCGCATCCGCCTTAACCAGAGTGGGATTTAATTAAAGGTCGTTTAATCTAAGGATTTTTACCAAGAAACAGTGGGAAAAAAAACAGGGTCTGTTATTTTTGCTTTGCCAAATCGCATTAAACCTCACGGCTTAAATCCTCCTCCAGCTGGTCGGTCATGACGGTTTGGCAGCTTGGTCGAACGGCCTGTACATCAATTGATCCACTGACGTCCCCTCTCTCACGCTTCCATTTCCTCAGTGCTCGGTGTCGTTCCAGAGCTCTGTCAGTGCCGAGACCTGGAGCTGGACTGTGACAGCGCACAGCTTCGAGACGTCCCCGCGGTGGCCATGAATGTCACCATGATGTGAGTAGAAATTTCGCCGTGTCTTAAGATTCATGCGAAGCCACAGGACGCCTCCGTCCCTCTCTGTGACGGTCACAGCAGGTGTTCACAAGGTGAGCGAGAAATAGAACTTGCAAACAGAATTAGAGCCTGATGTCATGTGGAGGGTTAGATCCCTCATCCTACCCCATCACATTAAGCCCATGTCCTTGAAAGTCCCACTAAAATCGTTTTTTTATACAAGTGGTTCCAGTGTCACTTTTAATTTCCGTTGGCGAGACATTAAAAAGGAAGTTGATATGCGAACTTGGGCTTCAGATATTATTTTTATCTTTTCTTGTTCCAGTTAATGACCTTCGTAATCAATTAGCTGTTTTATCTATAAAATGTCAGAAAGTAATTGAGCTGTCCGTTTAATTTTCATGTCTTCAGATGTCTTTTGTACAACCAAAGGTTCCACAGTCCTGTAATTAAAAAAAACATATCGTCTTCACATATTTGGAATTTTTGCCTTAAAAAATGAGGGGGCAAAAAAATCAATCCTTAAAAACTAATTCCAGTATAAATTGATCGTGAACTCATAGGTCGCTCACCACATGTCCAGTGCTAATAATAAAATCTGACAAATAAGCGTCTCACCATCCATCATTTAAGTTTGTGCTGCTATGACTTCACCTTGGAATAAGGTCGTTCCTACTCACCAGCAACCGTGCACGTCATGTCATTGATTTTCTGCATACAAATTCATGAAAAGAAAACTTTTGACAAATTCATGGGTTTGTTTTAAAGTCTTATAAATCTGCTCAAAATGCTTGTTATTCTGGAATGAGCCAAATAAATTTTATATATTTGCAATCAATACTAACACTTCTCCATTTCCAAAACAGTTCAAGGAAATGACATTAATTCAACTTGGGAAAAGTACAGTCAGTGTCTTAAAAAAAATTTAAGATTTTTTTCCTTGAAAGCTTTTTCCTGATTGCAATCTGTGGTGCCCGTTTTACGTGGAACCGAGTAACAGTGAGTTTTTACAGGACTACGCTCAGGCTTTTTTAGGTATTAAATGAAAAAATAAAACTGATCCAGTAAAACAAAAATACAAAGTTGGTGAATGAGTCCAAATAGGTCAAACTCCCAAACATTTGATGTAAACAAGCATTTGGAGTAAGATTTGACAAGTTCCCTTTCATCTAATATGATTGGGAAAAGTTGGGAATACTGGGTATTGTCCAACACCTGTAAACCTCAGAGGAATTTTTCAGATAAGAACAGGAACATGTTTTTGTGTGTTGACACGAACGGTCCACAGTGTATCCACAGTGTCATAAAGTGTTGCGTTCGAGCACAGCGAGTCAACAGAGGCGACGTCAACAGGAAGAAAATCCTAAAGTTCCGAAACCGACCACCGTGGGCGAATCTTTAATCACCTGTTAATCCGATAAAAGCCTCAGAATCAATGGCTGAGTGTTAACTCTGAGCGTCTTTGGGGCGATAACGCAGACTTATCAGGCTTCACAGTTCGCAGGTACCTGATAATTGACTTAATGTGAAACAGATAATTGTTTCTGTTGATGATGTCGTTTGCTGTGACGTGATATTTTTGGTCTGGATACAAAACTTAGCGAGTCTTTCATACCCTTGAAAAGGTGTTTACAAAATAAACTTTTATACTAGTTTGTCTTTTACCAATAGAATTTTTTTTTCTGGCATTATCCCTTTAACAGTTGAAGCGTTGAACGGGTCATTACAGTGTTGAATAGACTTTGTGCATCGTGCCGCTTCGAGATTTTAGCACTTCCATAACCTTCACAGTATTCCTCTCTCTCGCTCTTCATCAGGTCTCTGCAAAGGAACCAGCTTTGGAAACTGAGAGAAAACACATTCTTTAAATACCAGAGCCTACAGAAACTGTGAGTGCCCCATCATGACACAGCCTCAGAAAATCCAAACTTTCACAACAACGTTTGCATTATATTATTGCTCCTCTGTCACTTTAAGTTGCCGTGTATTATCATCACCAAGCAACGCGACATCAGCGACGCGTCATTTAAATCTGGTTATTTGGTAAATGTGGCTTGTGCTCTTACAAGTGCCACTGGAAAGAGATAATTAGTGTTATTCACTCCATGGTGTTGGGTGATTGGTTTAATAATACTACATGTACTGTAAAGCACAACGAGCTGAGGGAAAAAAAAGAAAGCCAGCGACTGAAAAACACAACAAACGAGCTTCACAACTGCAAAGCCGATATGGATGAGGCTGAAAGGACCACTGGGTACACGTCTGTAATACAGTCTCATTCGTTCCCGCCTGACACTGGTTATCAGCCTCACACAGTGCCACCGACTGCTCCGGTGGGAGAATAGGTCTGATCCTCTGCCAGGAACCGTTTGTCAACGTCGCACTGTCAGCCTTCAGCTCTGACGGTCGGACCGGATGCAGACATCTTCCTGAGATGTGCATGAAAAAAAAAAAAAAAGAACAATCCAATGACTTTCCAGAGACAAAAGCACAAGCTGTCAGCGGAGGTGTGTTGAGCCCATAATGGGTGATACCACAGAAGACGTCAGATGTTAAACAGAGCATCAGACGTTCATGTCCCTGCCGTTTTTAGTTTTTGCCACTAAACATACAGGCAGCGGCTTTATTGACGTTTTTCCTCTCATTGCTACCAGATCATTTAAAAGATTCACAAATTGTTATTAAAGACAAGGACAGTTTTCTTATTTATTTATTTATTTTTCATGTAGGTACCTTCAGCACAACAGAATTCAAGATGTGAGTCCTCACGCATTCAGAGGACTCCATAACCTAACAAGACTGTAAGTATTGAGTTGTGTGTGTCTGTGTGTGTCTGTGTGTGTATGTGTGTATGTGTCTGTAAAGACAGAGGGAGTCAATGGTACCAGCAGAGTCTGAGTTAATCGATATGCTCCACGCAGCTCTACCTGCAGACGCAGTTACATTCAAGCATGTTAAAGAACGTGGTTGGACTGAGTGTATGTGAGAACAACCTGTTGTCCACGTGTGTTTTTGTCTCTCGAGACAGTCGGAACAGGGTCCGATATTCTGCTCATATCAAGCTATTCTATATCTGAGCTATATCTCTCTGCAGTCTAATGCAGTTTGTGATGTTTATCTCTCTGCAGAATCCTAACTATAGATTCCTTTCCCCCACTAACCATTATCTTTGTATTTGTGGTCAATAGTCATTTCCTTGGCTTTAAGTGTATCTGGCTGAAATGCCGAATATACTTAGTTAATGTATGCTGAGGACGTTGAGTACTTTTTACCTTTTTTTTAATCTTTTATACTTGAACCAATTACCAAGATAAACAGACTAAGCTACTATAATAAAAAGAAAACATCCCTCAGTATTAATATGCTATGAGTGAATTGAATTATTTGACTGCATTACGTTTAGCTACGTGTTAAGCGTGGCCAATGAACTGCCAATTGATCGTGAATATAAGAGAGGGTAATTGGAAATAGATTCGATTGACCTTTAGCATATAATTGCACATCTCTGTGAATCATATATGCGCTCGGGTACCTAGACCAGGTACTGCTGCATAATTTCATTAAAAAAGATGCATAAGATGCAGATTAATTATTTAAATCATGAATAACATTTGCACCCTTTTGATTCACTATTTAGATGTTTTAAAAAATATATAGATCATCATCCTTTAGCCCTATGTCGACCACTTTCAGCAGCATTTGGATGATTTACAATGCTAAATGTGAGCCAGGCTTTATCTGCTGACATCAGCGTCTGACCTTACTAATGCGTCACATCGCTCCAACCAGGGAGAAAACGTGTATCCTTAGTTACCAGGCTCTTATGGCTTCAGAACAGCCCCTGTGGGTTCAATGTTAAGCAACCATGCACTGATGTCCATATATACACACACACACACACACACACACACACACACAATGATGTGTCTCCTCTTTCAGATACCTGAGCTACAACAGGATATCGGTGCTGATGCCGGGCGTTTTCCAGGACCTGCATAAGCTGGAGTGGTTGTACGTTTATTTCCTAATGCAAAGAACCTTTAGCAGTAAAATAACATAAAGATGTTGCCTGTATAGTTTAAAATTTCACTCTGGGTAAATATACAATATGAAGTAACTGACACTGATCACACACACACACACACAATAAGCTGTGATGAGGTGGGTTTTATTTAGTTTGTTTAGATTTTTTTTAATCAATGCAAGCACATATCACACAGACGTATGTATTGATGTTGTTTCTTCTGAATCAATATTTTTTGCAAATGAAGCTGAAACTGTGTTGCGTTGTTGTAGGATCCTCGAAAACAACAATATCCATCAAATATCCCCCATGACCTTCTCAGGCCTGAACTCCCTGGTTTTACTGTGAGTTTTTTTGTTTGTTTGTTTGTTTGTTTCCCCCTTTGCTCTGACGTCGCCACAAATTGTCCAAAGTCCTGCTATTACTGTGTGACATGTTGTCTCCTTGATGGACAGGGTTTTATTGAACAACTCTTTGACAAAGCTGGACGACATCTGTCGGGAAATGCCGAGATTGAACTGGCTGTAAGTAGGAAGGGAAGAAATCAAAAGCTGTCTTTTGATGACTGTATTCTGTCTGTATGTCAGAGGGGATTGGAGAGGGGGTTGGGGGGGGGTATGCCTGTACATGTAGTGTTTGTGTTGTGCATTTTATAATATGTTCTTGCAGGGATTTGGAGGGAAATCTCATAGAAACCATTGGAAACGCCTCATTCCGCTCATGCAACATGTTGACAGTTCTGTAAGTACAAAAGCAACATCACGTAATCTGCGTTAACCACATTTTCTCCACCTTTAAAATGATGCTTTTGCCTGTTTCGCACATTTCCGTTTCTCAAAATGAGATTTTGTAGCAACCGGATTGTGCAATTAATCAGTGTTGGCAGTTCACTAAAATGTGGGGGTTTTTTTGTTGTTTGTTTTGTTGTTTGTATTTATTGCCAGGGTTCTACAGCGAAACAGGATCGGCCATATCCACGAACAAGCTTTCTCCGTCCCCCGGAACCTTGGCGAATTGTAAGTCGGATTTCACTTTGCTAATTTTGTGGGAGACAAAGTGTCCCAACCTTTAGGACTTTGCCAAAAAAAAGACAATAGAGATGAGCAATGAAAAATGTAAGAAACAGGTGATGGCCATTTCTTGTAGCTTTTAAAAGCTCGTCTTTTAAGGTCCTCTGAAAAACACCTGCCCCTTATTATGATCGTATTATGAAGATCAGATGATCAAACCCTTTATGGCTCATATGCTTTGCCTGAACTGTGAAGGCTCATGAAAAAAACTCCACTCTCTTTGTTCAGTTTTATATCGTTATGCAACAGTCATGGTCTTAATCACCCCACTCTCTCATAATGTTGTATTTCCATAACATCTTAAGGAAATTTAGACAAAATGGGCCCAAGTGTTAACTTATACTTCGAAGAACTATTAGATTAGTTTGGTTCTCAAAAGTCACTGTGACCTCACACATTAAGTTTCTGGTCATAAATTCCAACACTACTTTTAAAACCTTGTGTTTACGATATACACATTATATATTATACAGTCAGGTAGAGATGTATGTCATAACTTGGCTGGTTGGAGGAGGCAGACAACTGCGAGGAGGTGACTTTAGTTTATTATAAGAACGACATTTCTCACATGGACCCAGAGAACAAACCCTGTTTTCTCGCCCACACGGTTGTGTCACATCAGCAGACAATATTTTGTAAATGTTTTTTATACCCCTGTGCCACAGAGGATGAGGGAGCCAGAAATTATAACGAAATGGACAAACACATAATTGGTGTGGGTTGGTCTGTCCTTTGAGATCTGCTGACAGTGTGTTTGAAAAAGAAATATGTGTTTAAAATCAAAGTCTCCATACAGTTAATGGTGCTTGTTGATATCGATGTGGGTCGTGGCAATGAGACAAATCAATGTTAATGCATGCATAATCTATTATTGTGATTGACTGAATTAAACATGCACCACATTGAACTACAACTGAAATAGATTTAGCTCCATTGCTTTTCATTTTGCTGACTTAGCAAAATGGTGCTTGGTGACTATATGGCTAATTTAGTAATTGATTAATACGATTATTCACATTTATCATGGAAGATATGAAACTCTCACTCACTGTGGTTGATAGCGTTGAATTATTGCACGGCTCGGGTCTTATCTCGCAGATGCAGCTGTGATCATTATCGCCGTGGTTACATTCCTTTGCACATAAGACCCACAACTGATACATACTGACGCACAGGTTATTGTATACGCTGATGAAAACTGTGGGGGCATCAAAGAAGAGCGTTACAACATAGAGATATTCATGAAGTGTTTATTGCAGGTCTTATTTCTGTAGGCTTGTTATGCAGTCTGCATATAGAGAATGGATTTTTTGATTTCTTTGTTGTTGTATGCCAGTGGTTGTGTATTGTTTTGTGGTTTTGGGAAACCCATGTGGATGTGTCTCACCTGGCAGGGATCTGTCCAACAACAGACTGGTGGCGATCCCTCCCAATCTCTTCGTCGTACTGGGGGATTTGCTCCAACTGTGAGTTCTGTTTACTCTAATGCACCGGAACGTATCGCTCACACATACATTTCCCATTGGTTTATATCCTGACGCCGTCACTGTTGATCACAGGAATCTTGCTTTTTATTTTCTTTTTTTGCAGAGATAATTCCATTTCAAATCATCAAATGCGCCCCCCGTTGATTGTGTGTAAACGTGTTAACATTAAGGCGGATATGGACATTTAATTTAATAAATGATGTGTAAAGCTATAATCTTTGGGGTGTTAGTCACACAACGACAGGGCACAGCATAGGTCAACGCTAATCACCTTCATCTCATTTCACACACACGGTTTTCGATTGTGGTCTGTTCTGATCTTTTCGACCGTTACAGTGAAACACTGCAGTCTCAAACAGCAGGGGGCGTTGGGGGGTTGGGGGATGGTGGTTCGTTTGTATTAGCAGTCAGGCTGACTGATCAGTCGGGTACATGGGGGGTTAACATGTCAGTCTGAATCCTGCATGGGAATAGCCGACTCTCAGCCGCTGCCAATTAAAACCGCCATACGCAGAGACCCTTACTGATTCTATACGGTTTGATTGGTGATTGCAGGAGCGACGCCGAGAGTAAAAACTGAGTGCATAAAAATTCAAAGGTTACGACTAAGAACATGGACTCGGTAAACAAGTCATGATGGCAGTGGATCAAAGAGTGCCATCTATAGGGAAATAATGCACAATGTATACAGTACATTCGTTATACAGGGGGAGAAGAAAGGTCCAAATGTGAATAAAACTGGGTTCATACATATATCTGAACAGTTTATATTGACGATGTGTCTTATTCTTTGTTTCCCCATTTAATTATTGATATGTGATTGATTTTGATTTTTTTTCCCCCCCTGTAGGAATATATCATACAATCCTATTGGGGAGCTCCAAGTTGACCACTTTGATAACTTGCATAAACTGAAGTCGTTGTAAGTACACGGAAGGACCTTTAATGAGTGCAAAAAGCTGTTGCACGTTGAAAAACTCGATGTGTTTTGCATTAGGAGGCGTCTGAAAAGACCTGGTGTCATGTTCAAACAGTGTGTGTGTGTGTGTGTGTGTGGTGAAACTGATAATTATCAAGGGGACAAAGGCCCTGAAAGGCTTTTTTTATTAAAAAGGCCATATTCCGTCAGCGATGCCCCTATTCGTTACACCACGCGCCCTCTCTGTTATCTGAATCTGATGCGTTAGATGTGCTTTTTCCTTTGAGACGCGTCACTCCCCACAAAAGTCAGTATCATCAAATGACAGCAAATGTGTTTCGCTAAAATGTTTCTCGTATCAAAGGCTGTTTGATGTCTGGTGAAATAGGTTCCTGTCCACTTTTTCCTCTCCAGGAGCATAGAGGGGATAGAAATTGGAAACATTCAACGGCGGATGTTTGAGCCTCTCAAATACTTGACTCATATGTAAGTGTACATGTCATTGTTTATAATGTTGATCCTCATGGTTTGGTCCCTGACTGTCTCGTAGACAAAAGGTCTTTTAACACATATTTGTAGTTGCCGAGTCCCAAAGCTTCTTTACCTCGCTGCTAGAGAAATCTCATTACAAAAAACTGTCCCGGTGTCACTCCGGATAACTCACTCACAAATTTCCATGGGGACAACTTCACCTGCAGAAAGAATGAACTGTCGGCTCTGAGGTGTGTGGATGAAGCAGATACCACAAACAGTGTTTTACTGTGATGATCAGTGGATTGTTTTTCATCCCATGCATCATCAAGTCAGTTTTTAGTCAGTATCTTTATACAGTTACACAAAACAACATAGCTCGATGCACAAAACTACATTTCACCCAGTGCAGTCCTGGAGTCTGCATGGTTATATACAGCAGATACGCTGATGATGTTCGGACCTATGTTTTATTGCATGTGAATAAACCCACTCCTGCTCCAAATCTGCCGCAGCTACTTCAAGAAGTTCCAGTACTGTGGCTACGCGCCGCACGTGCGCAGCTGCAAGCCCAACACCGACGGCATCTCGTCCTTCGAGGACCTGCTGGCCAACATCGTGCTGAGGGTCTTCGTCTGGGTGGTGTCCGCCACCACCTGCGTCGGCAACATCTTTGTCATCTGCATGCGCTCGTACATCCGCTCGGAGAACAAGCTGCACGCTATGTGCATCATCTCCCTCTGCTGTAAGTCACACACGGATGGGTGGCGTTGTAATCACTGCCCAGCGGCGCTTTAGGAAAATAGCTATCTCCTCTCTATTTACGACACGTTCACAGTTTATATTTGCAAATTCATTATGTTTATAAGTCTGGCTGTAGGCGCTGGAGTTCTGCCAGACACAAGCAAAGAGATGGAAATGACAGATGCTGCAAAATATCAGAAGCCTGAGATTAGTTCCCAGTGTGATTATCAGTGTGTGCCATCAAGTGGTTTGATATTACGCACACTGTGAAACATGCTCAAACGCACTCACATGTAAAACTAACAAATATCGCCAACGAAATGTAATATCCGCACTCTGATCCCCTGATTCAAAGAAACCACCTTATTGCACTGGCACTGATCCCAGTCAAGTTGATGGTTGTTGACAGGGATTTACAGGGATGAGATAAAGCCATCAGATAACATGTGCACTCCTCTGACACTGGTTGACAGCGTGTGCACAGACCTTGCACAACGTGTTGTCCTTCTTCTTTTTGTTCTGTGCTGCATATGCGAAATGGAGTCTTAGACAATAGACCAGACAAATAGTTTGGCAAGTGGTATATATGCTTTTATCAGGAGGGAGTGTGGCTGTATAGCGTAATCCACTGCTTCAACAGGAGACGCCATATGGATTAGTCTACAACAAACAGCATTAGTCTGCTGGCTGACGGATGCTGAGGAAGAAAAAGCAGCAGTGCGTCAGAGACTCTGCAGTCTGCTGCATTAAAATGGACAGATGATAGACAAGTTAACGATTTGATGAAACAAACTCTGATCACTGATCAGCCGAGCAGGCGAAGGGCTAATCTGAGACGGACACCTCGGGCCGACACCCACCACAAAGGTATAGGTTAGAGGAGGAAAATCAATTTTCAATTTTGCCATTAAAGGTAAAGGTTATGTAGATTACCTTTATGGAGACGACTGCCGAGAGAGAATTGAACTGGTTGACTGGTAAATGTACAGAGAGGGTAAAACATAAAAGGGTCTCATATGGATTTAGTATAAGTTCTCAGAGCTGCTAAGATCAAAGAGCACAGATAAATATGCAAAGCAGAGAACATGCTGTAGTGGCTGGCCCAGCTCTCGCTTCCTGCTGCATGCAGGATGGACCACATGTTTTGCATTTGTTGTTTGTTGTCTCCTCTCAGGGCTCACTCGCTTCATCCCACGACATTTAACGTTTATTACCAGAATGTCAGCGCAGAGCCGTGCACGTTCACTCCTGATGGCTGAGACCAGACGATCACAGAGCATTCATGTAATTAACACGCGCAAAATAGTCGATGGACTAGTCATTTCCAACAGTGGATTAATATACATCCCCTCATGCAAGAAGGATAATGTCTGCATGTTGCTGTTAATCCTGTTATTAAAGGGTTAACATGATGGACTGTATGATGAGCTGTACATGTATTCATTCATTGAACCACTTGATATTTTAATGACTTGATTGATTTACATTTATATTCACTGGTTGCCCGGTCCCCTGTGTGACCTCTGACCTATGTTAGAGAGGACTCTGAGGCAGCTGTGTCAGTCTGTGTCAAGTTTAAATTTTTATGAGCCGATATAAGAACTTGTAGGGCTTTTATATATATATAATATATAATATATATATATATATACTGTATATATATATAGGTTTAATTAGCTTTTTCCCTGTGATCATGTGATTTTTTTAATCCTCACACAATAGTCCAAGCTTTCGCTCACATTCTCAAACAGCCGTCTAATTCAAGATCCATAATAATATAAGCAATGTATTTTTAGTCAAGCTGCTGTGTAATTATGCATTTGGCGACCAGCCATCTGCTGTATCTCATCACGACATTAAACTGACAGCTTAGACCTTGTTGACAGTTAAATCTTCTTTGTGCAACAGCAAACCACTTTTATTACAGGCCTGCCATACTGTTTGTTTGCATATTTTACAAACACTATTCACTATATATTTCACCTGCATCAAAACACCAATTTATTTGGAAAATGTCACATGTTGTGCAAAGAGTGAATTGTTCTGCTGTGCTTTCAGCAAAGGCAGGTGCTCCGTTATTAAGTTGGATTCTCTATGATTATATGTCAGAACCCATGATGGCACAGTTGAACGTAACAATGTGCAGGGTTTTGCCTTTTCTTTCTTTTCAGGAGGTTTCTTTGAGGTCAGTGTTTTCTACTTTGGTCAAAATAGCCATCTCTTTGCTTGCAGGTGCAGACGGGCTGATGGGCATCTACCTCTTCATGATTGGCTCGTATGACCTGAAGTTCAGAGGCGAGTATAACCGCCACGCTCAGGCCTGGATGGACAGCAGTCAGTGTCAGGTCATCGGCTCTTTGGCCATGCTGTCCACTGAGGTCTCCGTCCTGCTCCTCACTTACCTCACTCTGGAGAAATACATCTGCATCGTGTACCCTTTCCAGTACTTGACGCCTGGCTGGCGCCGAACCGTCACCATCCTTCTCGGGATCTGGGTGTTTGGCTTCATTGTCGCGTTCCTCCCGCTGGTGTGCAAGGGACTGTTTCGCAACTTCTACGGGACCAATGGCGTTTGCTTCCCGCTGCACTCGGAGCAGCCTGAGACACTGTGGGCTCATGTTTACTCCATCGTTATATTTCTGGGTAGGGATTTATTTGCACTGTCAATCGTCTATTTGTGTTTATTTTTGTATCTATTAGTCCGTATCAGTCATCGATCACAGTCTCTTTACTTATATTTGATTATTTGTAGAGATGTCCGATATTATTGGCCAATATTGGCATTAAACTTTAATATCGGAAATTATCGGTACTGGTTTTTACTTTTTTAATGACACAACTTCTACACAACGGGCACGTTTGATACATCAAACTCTCAATGTCAAAATATGAGAAATGTGATGCATAGTGAAATAGTATAGATACTTTTGTTTTGTTTACCTGAAACGATTTCGTTTTTTGGGGGACGGGGGGGACTGTGCACATATCGGTATCGGTTGTTATCGGTATTGGAAATTAATAGTTGGACAATATCGGTAAATTGGATATCGGTAAAAAAGCCAATATCGAACATCGCTATATGTTTGTCTTTACCCTAACCCCTGATATCTTTGTGCAGGTCTGAACCTGGTGGCATTCCTCATCATTGTCTTGGCCTATGCAAGCATGTTCTATAACATCCAGAGAACAGGCACTCAGACCACAAAATACAGCAACCACATCAAGAAAGAGGTGACCATCGCCAAACGCTTCTTCTCCATCGTCGTCACCGACTCGCTCTGCTGGATCCCCATCTTCATCCTCAAGATCCTGTCACTGCTGCAGGTGGAGATTCCCGGTATAGTAGAAGCACTACAACCAATTAAAGTAATACACCACAAAAAGTTGACATTGATAGACGCATACGTTGACAAACCTGTAGATTTGTGTAGAAAAAACTCAACAGGTCACCTGTTGACTGTTTGTTTTATTTTTTATTAGTTTGCCTTTTAAAATGCTACAAAATCAATACGTTCCCCTCAATCACTACTTAAACCTCATTAAAACATTTCAATTAAGCCATGTTATATCATATATTTTGGTGCATTTTGCTACATCATAAAATTTTGAGCATTGTATTGTTTTATGTAAAACAGTTTTGTTTTGTGGCTGCTACACAAAGAAACCACAGCAACTGTGTCTTTGTTACAAGTCTTTCAGTCATAGTCAGAGTCACAGCATAGAAGCGGCACAGCTTCTAAACACATCAACTTAACAGCGTGATCCATTTTTGTTCCGTGTTCTCAACATGTTCCAAACAGTCATTGCTTTGGCAGCAAACTGTTTAGTGAATTGTTTGGACATAATGCGAAAAAAAGCGAAAACTATTGAACATTTTATTGGACATTTGAATTATGACTTGTAATTTCTGTCGTAATCTATTGAATCTACTGTGAAGCCAACCGGGCTACAGGTGAGATCAAAAGGAAGAAAACAGCATAAAAAATAGGTTTTGTGGACTATTCCTTTAAATATTTTAATGACTGTGACTCAATCGAAGTGTTGTTTGTTTGTTTTTTTTAGAATAACTGACCTTTGTGTTATTGTTCTCCAAAACCTTTACATCTTTGTAACACAGAGCATGTACCAGGTCTGTTGACCTATTTTCTCCCTGTGTTTTCCCTCCTCTCACCAGGTACCATTAGCTCCTGGGTGGTCATATTCATTCTCCCCATCAACAGTGCTCTTAACCCCATCCTATACACGCTGACCACACGGCCCTTCAAAGAGACCATCCTGCAGGTGTGGGATAACTACAGGCAGAGGAGGCCGCTGCTCAGTGGCCACCACGCTCATCATCCCTCTCTCACCTGGCAGGAAATGTGGCCCCTGCAGGAAAACAGCCATGACCTGGTCCCCTCGCACCATTTAAAAGTGACAAGCGCGGTGGCCAAGCTCACCCCGGTGGAAAATCCCAACGACGGATACAATGACATTACGGCATGTGCTCAGCCGCAGCAGCAGCAGCAGCAGAGGCAGTGCACGGTTTTGTCAGTGAGCTCGGATAAAAAAACATAATGCACATGCGCTTCCTCACTCTCGTGCACAATCAAGCAAAACTCATGTGTAGGTGTCTAACGTTGATTAAATGTGCTCCGGGTTTCATTTAGCTCCATGATGAATGAGTCTTTATCCTGTTTAAAAAGACACTTTTGAAGTGGATACAGTTGTTACATGTATTTTTCAGCCTGGGGGATAAATTATTTAAGACCTTATTATGCCAAGTGCGACACATCTTTTGCCCTTTAGGGGCAAAATGGTGAGCTCTTATTTAAACTGTACAAGCATGTGCTTATAATAACAATTCTTCACTAACTAGATGAAATTTTAAGGCAACTTTAACAAATTCAATGTGAAAGTTTCGAGCATTGTCGCGTTTGTCTTAAAGATAAACGTATTGCAAACGTAATCTTAAAGTTGACCCCTCATTGATCCCTACTCGTACGTCACAGTATGGATCAGTTAATGACGATTGTGGTACCTGCTGGCTCCAATTACAATAATCGAGTTTGGGCAAATTAGATTTTCTTACAATGATGAGAGAAGGAATATTTGGTTTGAATCCAAAAACTACATCCACTTAACTGTGCTTGTGGTCCATTTAAGTGGTTCATTCAGCATGTTGCTGTCATTTAACGCTGTCAAAATAATTGGTGAACAGGAAAATGTACTCTTGTCTCTGTAAACAGTACTTTAACAAAAAAAAAAATACCCTGGAGATTCCTGGATTAGCCTTTTCTAATGCACTGTTTGTGTTGCAACCACACATTCAGAAAATAATCAATGTAACACCGCATCATGCTTATAACTTACTTTACAGTGTAGTTTTAGGTTTTACTTTTTTTTATCATATGGACAAAAATAAAACGCTTTAGTGGTTCCAAAAAAATACTTGAATGAACGTGAATTTAAAAAATCCTTTTTATTGTGAATAGGTTGCTATTGTTTTTTTGGTTTTTTTTTACGACAGTCAAAATATGATTACTTGTGTTGAGCTAATGTCTATTTAGTCATTGACATCATGTGTTTATTGTAAGAAAGTGCTGTTGATTATAGGTTGTGTAGATTTTTGTCGACTGACTGTCATTTCTTTCAGGTTGATACATTTCTTACTGTATATACAGTATATATATATCACCATCTGTGCTGACAGTAATGTACTGACTTAAACTCCGGTATCCGGTCTATGTAGCCATGAATCAGTCCATACTGACAGAGCAGAGGATGGAATGGTACCATTTATATAGGTACAACTAACTGATGCAGAAAGATCATACGGAAGCACAGTGCAAATCACCATGGCAACAACCATTCATCACCAAAGACGTTGAAATTAGGAGCTACTGGTCACACAGCCCTCAAGGACGTAAAAAATGACTTTTGGTGACATCAGACACAAAAATAAAATGCCACAGCAGTGCGATGCAGTGGAAAAGACCACATTATCATGGTTACATGGAATTTCATTACACTTTTTGCCAAGTTCGTTGTGGTTCTTAATGACTTTCTCTGCACTCTGAATGGTTCTGCTGCGACCAGAAATACAATTTAAGTCCTCAAATCATCTGAATTAATGTGAGACGGGGTTAATTTCTTTGTAAGTTCTTTGTAAGAAGGAAAAAAATGTATGATTAACTTGAAGATTACATTTATTGTGTTCGATTTTTCAGTTAATTTTTTTTGTGCTACCAGCCAGATGAGCTTTGGTGGAGGACTCAACCCTTTAACATACTGTATCTGAAGGTGTCTATTGCTAGGTTTATCATGTATTGCTGTCAATGTTGTACATGGAGTATACTTCTTGCAGCCAAGAGTTTTTGTATTAACTTGTAAACATTTACATTTTTTAATTAATTCAATCTATTTGTGCTTGGATAAGTTGCATTTTGTTTTATTCCGTATTTTGACTTTCGTCCATTACCTCTCCCACCAAAAACTATTTTCAGGAAATACTGAATGTAATATCAGAGATGAGTACAGAGTGCGTTTAATTTGGGTAGGTGTAACCTGGTATAAGGTATATGTGGGCTGAAGCTATACAAGCAGCAGTTTTTAAATGATCTTTTATAAATCCTGTGTAGTATTTCCCCAGCTGGTCTGGGGGACTGAACGTGGATTTGACTCTGCAGCTTATACACAACAGGACCTACCTGTTCTTTACACTGTGATCTGTACAGTGACGATGTTTGCACAGTAGTGATTGATAGTGATAGTGATAACTCATCTGTGCATACTTTGTTCAAGGACAGATTCCCATGGAAACTGGTTCTTTTCAGACATTTTAAAGGGATAAATTCACAGCATATGTACATGAACACAGAGGAGATATAATTAGATGTTCGAACAGTGTCTTGGTTGTACATGGTCTTGTATGTGGCATGTTTGTGTTTACATAACACCTCCACACATGCTTGAGAAAAATTACATTTAATATCGAAGGGAAATGTTTTTATTTTTTCATTCCATTTGTTGTTATCGACCTGTGCTCTACAATAAAATGAATCATGAAATCGTTTTTTTTTTCCTGCTCTTTTGACTTGTGGTCTGTGGCTTCCAAAATAGAAAGTTACCGTAAATGTAACATTTAAATAATCAAACTCAAAATGACACTAAAACATATTCAACGCTTTGAAGCAACCGCTACATTTAGATAAGACAAAGTTGTAAACGAAGATGTGCACTTTGCTTTCTCCTGTCAAAACTTCCACATTGTAATGATAGTTTTGCATCATTTCAATCAAATAATGTTATGTTTCGTTTTGAGGTAAAATAATATTATCACAGCTAATCAGTTTTAATCATTGTCTTTACATATTATATATGAATTATAATAACTATTAATTTATTTTGTATGTAGAGAGTAAGATGAGCTTCACCTTTATTGCACACATCTACGTTGCACACGGTTGCACAGTGAAGCGTCGAGATTTGCGCCTGCGCAGTTATTAGCAGCGCCGCAGCAGCTGCGCAGCGTTTTGACGTCTTCACGTGTCCGCGTTAGCTAACGTGTTTTGTAAGGCGTAGGTTTTTTTGTTTACGTAGCGCCGCTGGTTACACAAGATCATCTGAACCGTAGCTTCACTCCAGCTGCCCTCTAACAGAGAAATAAAGGTCTGCTTGTGAGCTAACACTAGCTCGCACACAATGTTTCCAGCTAGCAGATATTCTAGCAAAGGTACGTCTGTCAATTGCTAGTTAGCTAACTTGTTTTGAGTTTTTCTGCGCCGCTAACTTCATTTTAACCACCGTATTGTCACCTCGCTTCTGCATTACACAAAGGGTTAAGTGCTGGTTATTTTTTCCCATCTTGTTTTTTTTTCTCTGCATTAGCATTTCCATTTGTGCTAACACTCCTTGGATGTTTATGTTCATTTCTCTTAGCATCATGCTAATATGTAGGTTAAAGTTGAACCCACATTTAGGTCAGTAGAACGGTGTCCTTGTCCCGTGTTAAATGATCGATTTTTCGTCGACTGGTGCTGATATTGGCTTGTCATCTTGTGGAAGATATCGATAATGTTAGAACGGTGTTTATATGATGCTGATAATGAGTTCAGTCTGACAGTTGAACCACAAATAAGTGCTAGTTAGCATGGTGCTACAGCTGCGGCTGAGTAGTGTAACAGCTGCCTGCTATATTCACCCCATTAGCTACTAATATTAGCTGTTTATTTGTTTCCGTCATGTGTCTGTCACAGCCACACAAGTCACTTCACCCATTGTGATTGTTTGATAATCTTATAGTGGCCAATTAATATGTGAATTCAACATCATTTTGGTTTATGATTCAGATTAAGGTCAATAGACCTATTGGGAGTAGCCATGTTTCCCACTGCTTTGAACCGGTCATGACAGGTAGCTGTTGTGTTTTCCTCCTCTGCAGCCCACAGGTGCATCAGGGCACTGAAAACAGTCCAGACAGAGCAGGCTGCCCCTGCCCAGCTATACACAACACTACACAGAAGAGCATGCTCCTCTGTGTCAGCGCCCCGCATCACAACACACTACACCATCCACCCGCGGGACAAGGACACAAGATGGGACGGTAAGACCATCATGTGACGTTGACATGTTATCATAAAGAACAGTCAAAAATTGTCTGAATTCAGTACCTGTCCATGTACGGACCAATGTACTTTTGCTTCCTCGTACAGTTTCTAACTTTTCTTGTGGTTCCTTCCTAGGTATTGAAATGGAAAGGTTTGCCGATGAAGCAGATGTGGTGATAGTCGGCGGGGGCCCTGCCGGGCTCTCGGCAGCCATTCGTCTGAAGCAGCTGGCTAACCAACATGAGAAGGAGCTGCGAGTGTGTCTCGTGGAGAAGGCCTCTCAGATAGGTGCACACACACTCTCGGGAGCCTGTCTAGAGCCCAGTGCACTCAGTGAGCTTTTCCCGGATTGGAAAGAACGAGGCGTGAGTCTCCTATTCCCTGTTTTTCTCAGAGTCTAGAAGCGACTGGTTTGCAGAGGTGATCTCTATACCATGAGGAGCAGTTCAATTTGTGCTAGCTGTTGTTGTGCGTTGTGCAATATATCATATTTTGTGAATGTACAATAATTTCAGAAATTGTATGTATAAATTTGCATGTATTTATGTTAGAGATTATAGATTTGATTTTGTGTTCTAGTTATGTAAATGGACCTATTCATAAAAACAAATCATCATGAAATCAAGCTCTCAGCAACACACATATTGTTTTTTTACCCAGGCACCTCTGAACACTCAAGTGACTGAAGATGTGTTCAACATTTTAACAGAGAAACACAGAATTCCTGTCCCCATCTTGCCAGGTAAAAGCACTGTGAAAGTGTAAACAGGTTCTGCCAAACAAAGAAGTTGTTGTATTGATCATTTCAAGGTTTCTGCTAGAGACAGGATTTGGATTTGCAGCTTTTGGGATGTGTTATTTACTTGTGGGAGTATTGCGTTTGCAAACAGAGGGGAGGGGATATAAACCAAGGGAGCGGATGTGCCTGCATTTCAGTGTAAATAACGTGCTGTGCACAGGCATATTGTGTATTTGAACTGACAGAAAGAACAGTGTAACTGCCTCTGAAGGCACAATCCACATATGATCCAACCACCCAACTGCAAGGGTTATCACACAACTAGAGAAAGAAATGCCACATGCAGAGATACAATCTCTGAAACTGTAGGTTTGCTGTCAAAACCTATCACCTCAACAGTGGGTTTTATATGTGCATTAATTTTCTTGCTGTCTGTAGGTCTGCCCATGAGGAACCATGGTAACTACATTGTCAGGCTGGGGAACTTTGTACGGTGGCTGGGGGAGCAGGCTGAGGAGCTCGGAGTGGAGCTTTACCCTGGTTATGCTGCATCTGAGGTGAGACCTCATTCGAAATTCTGTGGTGTGCTGCATAATATTTTTTCTTTCCTCTGTTATCTTTCCCATAAGGTTGAATGTTTGAATAGGTCGCCTATGTTTATGTAGTCTCCACTTGTCCAGTTTTTTTTACAAAGCAACTTTTCTATTGTTGTTTCTTAACCTTGTACAGCTTGGGTTGATTTATGTGCGTTAAGGAAGGTCAGTCTTACAAAGTTTGAAAATAATAGCTTACACACTTAGTCTGAGTTTAATGATTCATCAAAAAATAATGAAAAGTAGCTCTGAAACTTTCTGTAAAGGAGTATAATCAACAAACAAACGCTTCCCTCTCAGCTTTATGTTAACTTTTGTCTGTTTGACTTTGGTCAAGGTTTTGTTTCATGAAGATGGGAGTGTTAAAGGAATTGCCACCAATGATGTAGGCATTGCCAAGGATGGCTCACCAAAGGTACTTTTAAAGTTATTTTTTTTACAAACGGTCTCGCAGTTGTCTCTTTTAGCTCTTGTGCTGTCATTAAAGTGTCGTAACAGTTATAAATACAGACGCTGTCACCATTTGCACTCATTAGCTTATATTCATTCATATTGTTTCACCCTTGCTCCAGGATGTGTTTGAGAGGGGAATGGAGCTCCATGCTAAAGTCACTTTGTTTGGGGAGGGCTGTCATGGCCACTTGGCTAAGCAGCTTTACAAGCAATTCAACCTGCGTGAGAACTGTGAGCCCCAGACTTATGCCATCGGATTGAAGGAGGTAAATAACATGTATTACCCACATCCCTTGGCAAGCAATCGCTGTTGTTATCAGTGTGTTGCTGCACTCAAGATATAGCACATCAAATACGCTGTACACATCATGTTTTGCCTCTGGTGCATACTAATTAACTTCTCCAGCTATATTTTGATGCAAGGATTATACACAGTTGTATTATACACAGTATGTACATTTTATCTTTTGTCAATAATTTTAAAAAATGCACATGTACACAGGATGAACCATCTTTTCACAGCAAACATCATTACAATCAAAGTGATTAGCCTTTGTTTTTTCATTTAAGCTGTGGACGGTTGATGAGAAGAAGTGGAGGCCGGGCAGAGTGGAACATTCTGTGGGTTGGCCTCTGAACAGGAACACATACGGAGGATCTTTCCTGTATCACCTGGATGAAGGGGAACCGCTCGTGGCATTGGGCTTTGTGGTGAGTGGTGTTATTTACAGTCTTGCGTGTCCTTTGAGGAAAAATACACTGAAGATTATGGCATTCAGGGATGCCTTTTAAAATAAAAATATGAAATATATATAAAATATTATTATATATTGAAATTTCATATATTGAAAGTTTTAAATAGTAAGTTATGTTGTTGCTATCTATTCACCACACATACTGTATCATATAAGAGGATAATAAGCAGTATCGTTTGAATGCAGGCCCCATTAAATATGATTGTCTCATCGCGCCATCATTTATACACTCTCTTCTTTAACTGAGTCAAGTTCAGAGTCATTTAACCGCCTCGACTATAATTGGCTCAGTGACTTTGGCAAGACAGGCTTTTGTTTCACCTTGTTCTTTAGACCTATAACTCATGGCGACGTGACCTCGGGTGACATCAGAGAGATGGATTGATTTTTCTGTGCAAGCAGTTGGTGTGTGTGTTGCCTATAAAAGACTGCTTAATGACTTTGTAAATTTGTGGCTGCAGTGTGGGCAACTTTCAGACCAGTTTGAGAGACATTACAGATGATTAAAGCTTTATTTGTAGGTTCATAACCAGGAGCCTGAATTAAAAGCTAAATGAAGCAGCTCAAGAGTTTGTCTGCTTGATCTGTTCGACATGTTGTCTAAAAACAAATTACACTGATCCGGTCAAACTCTTCCCATTCCAGATAGGACTGGACTACACCAACCCTTACCTGAGCCCCTTCAGAGAATTCCAACGCTGGAAACACCATCCGTTTGTAGCACCCACTCTAGAGGGAGGCCACAGAATCGCATATGGAGCCAGGGCCCTGAATGAAGGGGGATTTCAGGTATTGCAGATTAGATGGAGAAGATCTGTACTGCATTAATTGTGTCTGTCAAACCTTTTTGTTGCACAAACTAACCGTCAGTGATGGGGAAAAATGTGCAGCAGACATACCTGCAAAGTTGATGTGATGCAAACATGGAGAAGATTTTCTTGAAAACTTTCTCTTCCTTTGCAGTCCATCCCAAAGCTGACTTTCCCAGGTGGGCTGCTCATTGGCTGCAGCCCCGGTTTCATGAACGTCCCCAAGATCAAAGGCACCCACACAGCTATGAAGAGCGGCATGCTGGCAGCTGAGGCCATCTTCCCTAAAGTGGCAGCAGAGAGCACTGATTCAGAGACCACAGGTGACTTGCTGAAGAGCTGTTAATCATCTCATTGACTTAAGTGAATTATTGCATCATTATCCTCAAATTACCCCGCTATGCAGATTACCTCACAGGCCACCACTCAACTTTGATTGAGGTGAATACAGTTTTGTCTCCGCTGCTCAAAACCGAAATTATACTATTCAAAATGTAAAAGCAGAGTTTTACCGGAAATTATCCCACACAACCAATACGTTTTTAAATAAGTAGTTTCTTACATTTCTGACAAAATTCCAAGAAAACATTGGAAATCGTTGTTTCATTTTCACATTTATGGTGGTGAAGTTGAGATTACCCCCAGCAAACACAGTTGTAAATATGACAACCGCAGGGCAGAAATTAAATTCTGTGTTCCTCGCAGGCCTCCATGTACCTGAATATGCTGAAAACTTAAAGAACTCATGGGTGTGGAAAGAGCTGTATTCAGTCAGAAACATCAGGCCGTCCTTTCACAATTACTTTGGCCTCTACGGCGGCATGGTCTACACTGGAATTTTCTACTGGATCCTCCGTGGAAAGGAGCCGTGGACTCTTAGCCATGGTGGTGAGTATCACAGAGTGGGGTCCATTTAGGAGTAAAATTGGACCACATAGAGACAGATGTGATTTACAGTAATTATAAGCCCTTATTGAAAAGAACCTAATTCAGACCCTCCTGCCTTACTAATAAGATCTAAACATATAAACACAGCAATGCCTTTTATAAACTTGGTATAAAAAGGGTATACTGTTAAATGAAATCAGGATCCTTGACCCTCGGTGAATGTGGAAAGCGTTTCAGGCGTTCAGTGGAGAGAATAGGTTTTTCAGCGTTTTATCTGTGCTGCTGAGGGGGAGCAGGAACAACACGATGCCAGTGGGTTTCGTTTAGGTGACGTATCTTATCTCAGCGGCAGGGAAAGTCAACATTTCGTAACCGGCTGTACTTTACCTGCCTCAGGGCTTGATGCAAACAAGCTGAAACCGGCTAAAGATTGTGCACCAATCGAGTATCCCAAGCCTGACGGAAAGATAAGCTTTGACCTGCTCTCCTCCGTGGCGCTGAGTGGCACCAATCATGAGGGAGACCAGCCCCCCCATCTGACCCTGAGGGATGACAGCGTTCCAGTTGCCAGAAATTTGTCCATATACGATGGGCCTGAGCAGCGATTCTGCCCTGCAGGTAACACCAACGTGCTCTCAGTCATCATCCACACTGTCTGAGATAGACATGTTATTATCTGTTTGGTGGCACATGGTTTGGAAACACATGAGGTCATACCAACTCACAGTTACTGTATTTCTATGACAGAAATCAAAATTTAAAATTGAGATTGAAATCAAATAGATGACTGTTTCTTCATTTCCTGTCATCCACACAACCTCTTGGTGCATTATCACCGAATCACGTTACATAATATTACATAACAATGTTATCAGTTCCAAACACACACCCAAACATTTCTGAACTTACTCGTTAGAGTATAAACGACTGGTTCACTGTTTTATTGTAGTTAAGTTTCATAATTCATCAGAGATAAATTTACTGCAGGCAGAAGAAATCAAGCAGCTATGCTATATTTAATGTTTTATTACTTTTATTTATTGACATGAAGTATTTCCTGTAGAACATGCTACAGCATATATCAACTGTTAAAGCCACTTGACATCACCCAACAGGTTTATAAAGATTATGACGTCTGTGCCTGACATTTGCATATTTTTGCATATTGTTTCAGTCTCCAATAAAGAATAATCAGTTCCCTGTCACTGGCAATTACAGTGTATTGTTTGACAGCTAAGTATAATCCATATTCACATTGTGATCTTTCATGTTTCTTAATTGTGATCAGCTATAACTCGTCTATTCAAGAATCAGTGTGATTGTCCCAGTTAATATTTTGTATTCAGTAACTGATTTAAAAAAAAAAGAAGCATTTTCACACACCATCTAATTTCCAGTTTTAATTCATTAAGCAATGAGATGCATATTTCAAAAGGCTCAGACGTGTGCACATTTATCTGCTGCTGCAAAGAATTTTCTGACACTTCACAGATTAAAACAGCAGGTATAAAACGGGTACATTTGCAGTGAAAACTAAGACCTACTTTCAGTATTATGAGGCATTCAGTGTTTAGAGTTAACGGAAATGTATGAAACAACATGTCTGAAGGAACCAGTTCATCACAGAGGCATTGATGTAAAGCGATTTACAGATTTTTTTTTAACTGTTGTTTAACTTGTGAACTTTGTGTCTCACTGTTCCAGGTGTGTACGAGTATGTTCCTGTGGAATCAGGAGATGGGATGAGACTGCAGATAAATGCTCAGAACTGTGTCCACTGCAAGACTTGTGACATCAAGGACCCGAGCCAGAACATCAACTGGGTTGTGCCTGAAGGCGGTGGCGGACCAGCATACAATGGGATGTAAAACTCAGGTTTTGTTTTTTTTTTAATTATTTGAAAGATGACTGTAAGTACGAAGACATATTCAGGATTACAACTTCTGCCAGTGGGTGGCAAATGTGCCCTAGTAGCTGTCTTTTGTCATATAAATTAATTCTGAAATGATACAGACGTAATGAAGGTTATGAAACCCATACAGAAAACAGGACCATAATAAAACTCAAGTCAAGGCAGAATTCAAAATCTGTACTTGTAGTTTTTGGGTTACTGGCACAGTATCCACCTTATGGGCATTTAAAGCAGTTTTGTGTTGTTGTTGTTTTACGGAAATACTTGACCAGCTTCAATAGTTCATATATTTCCTTCAGAACCTGTATTGGAACCAGCAAAGAAGCTGTTCTTATGGTTGATTTTAGTGATGCGTCGATCCACCGATACTGTACTAGATGTGTTGGACATATGTGATACTAGAGCAAATATATAGGATTGTATATTTGAAGATATTGCCACACAGTTTGTAAGGGAATTTACTTGAAGCCTGATGTTGCCTTACACATAAAAAGAATAATAGGTAAGCATACAGCTCAGTTTTTAAACACTGGTATTGACAAATCCTTTGTATTGGTAGATGTCTAAACCCGAGGTGTCCATAGAGATATCGGGATACACAGTTGGATCAATGCATCATTTTTTTAATTTCAGAATTATTGCAGGTATATTTCAATCTGTTAAAGCAATGTGTACAAAAATCTAATATTACCAATATTATTAATAATAATAATAATAATTGAACTGTACTTGACTGCTGTCCTTTTTCAATTTCTTGACCTCTTATAAAAACAAAAAGACCAGTGCAATATGAATACCAGGTTTCAGGGAAATGGAGCCCATGTGATAATCACTAAAACTATTTAATGTGGTGAACAAACTTGTCAAAAATGAAAACCAGGCAACACACACACATACACACACATTATTATTCCTTTAAGAGTACAGACAGTGAGAAATGTCAACATGGAAACTTATAAGAATCCATTAGCTCAAAATCCTGCACATTTCAGCTTGGTACAGACTTCAATGTTAAGTTCACCTTCACCTGCAGAGATGATATCAAATATTGACTGGTGTTAACAATTCTTTGCATAATTCACCGAAAAGTTCAAGCAAACATTTTGGCATAGATTTTCTTCTCTTTTTCCTTCTCCTCCTGGATTTTAAATTGAACTTTCTTCATCTCGTTGCTGATAGCTGTCGAAAACATAGAACTCTGCGTTACTTTGTAAGACAGGAAACTCACAAAGTGAATCAGTCACACAACTTAATAATTTTGAGTTTTGTCCGAGACAATATTTCACCTTGAATGCTTAAATTTTTGAATATGACTGTTTTGGTGCCCATGTGTCCAACAATAGCACATCTCATCTGTCTTTCTGCACACTTGTCTATTTCACTTTAGAGACTGCTTGCTCCTGAAGGGGCAGGGAGAGCATGAAGCACACTGATAGCTCCTCTAGCCTACAGCCAATAAACTGGGTATGATTAATATATGAAAAGGGGAGCACATGCTCATTAGCTGTTTAACTGCTGGACATTTTTTTTAACAACTGTTACCATAATTTTCCTTGCTGTGCTAGTGTTATTTACTCTTTAATATGCAAAAATATTTCCACCCAATCAAAATATAAATGACAGCTGTTGAGTCAACACTGTCAGCTCGATTAATTATCACTAAAAGAAGATATAAAAGTAAGAACTTCAATTTTAACTCATAGTTAATGTAAACGGACGGTATACAACCTAGAACCATCACCACACTCCTGATGCAGAGATCAAAGCGTATCTTAAAAATATAAACTTTGATAAACATGAAATTTGACATTAACTAAATGGAAAACATTCACTGCATTTTAACAGGTAAAAACATTAAGGCTCAAACAGAAAACCTTGAGGTTAAGTCCTCACCTTTGTCTTCTGGAGCTATTCCCTGAGCTTTCTTCAGATCAGTCTGTTGGGTGAGAAGCAAAGAAAACAATGTGTAAATCAAGCTGCCTTCAGATTCAATGCACCTCGATACTGTCTAGTCTTTACAAGCAATTTTTCCTGTATCAATAATGTATCACTTCCAACAGTCAGCTGCTAGTTTTACAGTACGAACAACACAGTACTGTGCTGCTGATGCTGTATGAATCCTTGCAGTGTAGTACAACCCATTATACAAACAATGATGTCTGTTCTGAACTGTTGTGATGTGCCTTAAACAACACCAGTCTTTGACTGATGCAATCGTCCACAGCCACTCCACAGACAGAGGTGCTTTTATGAAAGTTACCATGGCTTTGGTGTATTCCTTTAACCCCTGCCAGGCCTGGGCCCTCCGGAAAAGTGCCTTAGTGTTTGCTTGGTCCAGCTCCAAAGCCTGTAAGACAACAGAAATACAACCTCATCATTTTGTGAATTTACATTGTTTTATTGGCTTATTATGCTTCTCTCTATAGACAACTGGTGACACGTGAGCTGCAGTGTTAATGTTGTTATGCTGTGACAGAAGTTACCTCGTTGCAGCTGTCCAGAGCATTCTGCCACTGCTGCATCTTCAGCTCACAGGCTGCCGTGTTGAGGAAGCAGCTGAGGGCGGTGGGCTTCAGCTTCTTCTGCACATCCTCCTCCAGCTGATCTCCGTTCACCTCCAAGTACCTGCCGAGGCAGAAAAAAGAGAGAAAAAAAGTGAGTTGAAAAAAGTTGCTGTGCACTGACAAATCTAAACTCAATAAAAGTTTGAACTGCAGTGGGAATTTGAGGGAATACTGATGAACCTTAGGTCGTAACCTACTCTTAACACCACTGATCAGCTGCTGCAGAGTATTTTAAAGGTGGTTCACAGAACCATATCTTTAAAAGACAGAACATTAAGCTGTTTAGTTTTTATTTTCTATGGTAAACATTCATTCTTAGTCCATAACAGAAACTTTAGTGAAAACAAGTTTTCCACTTTAATTACTGTCAACAAATTCCATGAAAAGACCAAACCGTGACTCTGTCAAACCCACATAACCTGCACTGCTGATGGTAATACAGTGATCATTATCTGACACAAAAAAGATTGAAAGTCAACAGCACACAGTGACAGTGAGTACTTTACCTGAGGGCTTTCCTGTATTTGCTGACAGCAGCTTTCCAGTTTTGACTCTTAAATAGGTTGTTTCCAATATTCTTCACATCCTCAGCAACAGACAGAACTTTATCAACCTGAAGGTAAAAACACAAATGATTAAAGCCCTCTTCACTTTACTCTTAATTCTTCCAACTTTCTTCTAGGGTTTTTTGTTTTTCGCAGTTATTGCCACCATCTCTACTGTTTACGACAAGGACTGTGTTCATTGTCGTAAACATTGACTGAGATTGGACTAGGTGGAGGTGGAGGCCTGCGGGGTCCCCACTTCACCTGCATTTGTAAGGATCAAAGAGCTCACTTATACTTACATCTTTAAAGTCGACATCAGAGTCCTCTGGGAAGTCTGGGTGGGTGTCACCTGATCCATCGTTTGGTGCAAAGCCCCAGCTGTCCCCATCCTTATGCTCACCACAGTCTGCTATGACACAAGGCTAGACAGGAAGAAGTGCAGGTTAAAGCCTAGGAAGTTCTCAGAATAAAAAGACACTTTACTGAGAGTAGCTAGCACCTTTTTATAAAACTGTTAAAATAATATTATATCACTGATCGAGCTCTACACACTAACCTTTACAGGGGCATCGTCTGTAGTGTCAATAGACTCCAGCATTTTTACGACCCCAATCCCTTTTAGCACTTGTCCGAAGACGACGTGTTTTCCGTCTAAGTGTGGCGTAGGTACAGTAGTGATAAAGAACTGTGATCCGTTGGTGTTCGGACCGGCGTTGGCCATGCTCAGCAAACCCACCTGGTCATGCTACATGGGGAAGAAAACAAATCATTACAGTTAATAAAACCCACATGCACCAGTATTTTGAGTTATACAGCATATGTATATATGCGATATATATCTTTATATGCAGTTTTACCTTGTAGTGGAAGTTTTCATCCTCAAACTTCTCCCCATAGATGCTCTCTCCACCAGTTCCATTATGATTGGAGAAGTCACCTCCTTGGATCATGAACTTCTTGATGACTGCCCAAAAACATATTTGCAGTCAAGTTTAATTTCCAGCTCAAGCTGACTCCATTCCAGCAGTGCTCACATGCTAAAGAGCCAAAAAGCTTAAGGATTTCTTTAAAAAAAAAACCCCACTTTCTTTGAAAATAAGTTGCTTTTTACTTTCAGCATTTGACTGTCTGCCCGCCTGACTCCTGTCCATTTTTGTAAACTGTTTGTCTATTTGAACATCACTAACTTTGTTTTTAGGAAACATTTTTACTCTCATTTTTACTTCAGGTGCAGTGCAATCTTTGACCTAAAACTTTGACCTAATATTAAAGAGTCAGATTTCACTAACAATGCAAAAAGCATTTCCTCCTTTTAGAAATTAGCCATTCATCTATTTTTATTGTCAGAAATCTCTTTTGTAACATTTTTTTAAAGGAGTGTAGGATGCAGTTTGGACTCTTAGCACTAAATGTTCTTTCAGCTACCGGTACTTTTCTTTGGCTGGTAGTTTGGGTTATGAACTAAATCTTCAAGGTGTCCCACCAAACTGAAATGTCACATTATATGCAGATGTGCAGGTTTATTTACTTCTGTGGAACGGGCATCCTTTGAAGTGTAGAGGCTTCCCGGTTGATTTGCCTGTGCCTTTCTCTCCGGTGCAAAGAGCCCGGAAGTTTTCAGCAGTCTTAGGTGTGATATCAGCAAACAGCTCCAAAACTAGTCGACCAGCTGTGGACAGAAAATTATTATTATTTTTTTTTGGTGAGATTACTGTGAAAGTTCAGTCAAAAATCCTGCCTAACACAACCTGTTGTAAACTCGTCAAAAAAAAAAGTCTGAACCAAGTTTGCTCATACAAACAAATTGCAGTCAATCACTGTCAACAAACTGTTCAGTCTGAATTCTGACTTTCCACCAACATAACCTCCAATGTCACTTAGTCCCTGTACTGTTCCACCAGCGAGCTTAGCAGTCTTTGCCTCTGCATCTCCAGACAGGGAATCTCTTAATAAGTCACTGGGATCATTTCCTCTTGCCATCCTGTGCTATATCAGTTACATGTGTATATATCCTGGTGTAACCGGATCCATAGTAACAAGCAGTGGACTGTATGAGAGAGGGCCTTATACTTAATATTTCTCCAATTCTTTACTGTGGGTTTTCCTTTAATATACTGTATCACCAGACCTGGACTTCTTACTGCATCACCCATATGTTTACTAGATTAACTATATGTTTTATTAGGATACTGACTCATTCAGGAAATATGACAAATAGCCATAAGATGTCATAACAAAGGCACCACAAAGCGTCACTATAATCCCCAAATGCTATTTTATTGATATTATGACGCTTTAGGTGCAAGAATTTAAATAATTAATAAACTAAAATAGTTCGTACATTAATATTAGCAGCTGCTAGATTGCAGGCGTGTTGCTATGTTGATTAAAAATGGCTAAACATCTAGAATATCACATTCTAGAAGGATCCACACGTGGTTCAACGGGCACAAGCCAGACTCTATATAAACATTAACCTATCTCAAATGAAGGGAACATTCCATATAATGAAATATCGACAATACAAACATATGTTTTTTTTTCCCTCAAAAGCTTTATTTCAAAGCCGAAAGCTAATTTGCTGGTGATAAATTAGTCTGTTGCTAGTGTTGTCTAAGAGACCAGAGTTGACCGGGTTGGTGCTATGCTAACAAGGCTAACGGTTAAACCGGCCACAGAGAGCTGTCAGCTGATATTAAACAGAAAGTGTCCTTACCTCTTTCTCCGCCGATGTCTACGTCGAAGAAGACGCGGGGGTTTTCGGGGTTTGCAGGCTTGTTGTTCGGTGTTGGATGAGACATTTTAAGGACAAAGCGATGTATGACAGCGGTGTCAGGTAGCCTAGCTAAACCCCGGCCAGAAACAACCGATAACTTCCGGTCGGAAATGTTCACAATAAAAACCGACTAACGCAGATTCGACTGAAAATATGAAAACACAGGAATATGTACAGATTAATCACGCTTATGTTAAAGTCGAAATATATAGAGATAATTTAATCAATAAATTTAATGCATTTTTATTAAAGTGTCTCTTTTCTACAGTGTAATTATATACATAAACCACAGCACTTACAATAAACTTCCGGTGTATGATTTTCAAAATATAATATTTTGTTCAGGAAATCAATTTGGAAACAAAATCTGAGAAGTACGTTTAATTATTTGGAGAATTTTTTTGGTCACAAAAAATGACAAATTAGTTACTTCCTAACTTAATTACATAGGCATCATGTAAACTGAGGGTGGGAGTACGCCACCTGCTGTTAGTCTCTGTGCCAATCATCTGTTGTGTCTGATGTACGTACTATATAGTATAGTTGTCACATTGTTGGCATTACTCAGAGATAACGAGTAAACTTTAGAAATTTTTATTTTAGTTTTTTAAGTATATGCACAGGTGTTTACACGGATTTGCAGACCCACAACAAACAAACTAAGATACATAAAGTCATTAGTGTTGATTAATTGTGCGTGTTTTGCCATGAAAGTGATTATGCAGATCTTATATTAGCTGATTAAATGTAAGGCAAGTAGCTGAATGTATTCTGTGTTCAGGGACAATGTTTTGGTCAGTGTTTGTGTGTCAGCCTGGGTGACTTCTTGTCTATAGCTTGAGGCAGTATTAGTTTCTGCAAGTGTTGCATTATGAATGGGAAAGTGCACAATCCACAATGCAGTCACTCAACACTGTGCAGGTCTGTACGAGGTGTTGTCATCCTCACACACACACATAGTACGATTCTGAGCAATGGAAACAGAAGATACAAGGAAAGCGAGGGTTGGGAAATGCTGTCATGTTAGTTCTGAAACCTTTGAGTCATTCTGTCCTCCAACGCTGTCCGCGTGTCCGATTTCTATAAGAGGATTGAAGATATTTTTATTTAAATATATACAGTGTATAGCATTTTATGTCACGAGAGCTTTTTTCAAGAGGGAAATTAAAGAAAAAGTCATCACATCCTTAAATTGTGTGTTTCTGCTGTTACAACCCAAACACATAATCTAACAAAAGTAAGCTGCAACATATCACTCACATTACAAAATATCCAAAATATAAAAAAAATCAATATATCAATAAATCAGATTTAATATCACAAAATCACCCATTTGTTAGTGTTGTGCTGCTGTTTATCCCGACAAAGATCAAACCCCTGCATATCGAATGATTCCTCAAAGTCAAAGTCATGCTCAGTGTAATTTCTACAGCAGTATGATGGGTTTATGTGCTCATTTGCAATGGCAGCATATGGAGGACCGTGGTTGTACCTTGATTTGCATATTGCTGAGCAGCGTCCCACTGTTCAACATCTGGTTGTACTGCCAGCCCCAGCCAATCTCCCCCACGTAGCTCTGCCTGGGTGTAGGAGGTGGAGCATGTGGTGCAGCTCGGCACAAGTAACTCAGGTCCCCTGTGGCCTCAGGTGACAAAGCTCCCACACCGATGGACCAGGGGAAATAATCTGATCTTGGCCTGTAGTCTCCAATTCCATCTGGTCCTTTTTAGAAAAGTTTGAGAAAAGACAAAAAAAAAAAAAAAAAAAAAAGTAAATTTAAAAAAAAAAAAAAAAAAAAAGAAATTTAAATTAACCTAAAAACTTTAGTTCTGACCTACGTTTCACAGACACAGCATGGAATGTGGGATAGGGAATATACGTGGAATATGATAAATATTCCTGATGTAAAGGCACTCAGTCAAATGACACATTAAATATTCAACCCACACTTCTCCTACCAGTGAAGATCATCCTCTGGCCATACTGTGTTGCTCCTGCAGCTGCCTCACCGCCTCGCCTCATTTCGTCCTGCTGGTGTCTTTGGACTCACTGCAGCCTACTTATGTTAAATAACAGGAACCCGTGGGTGATAACTTGAGCCCAGCGGTCTGCTCTGTCCATGGGGTCACAGCATGGAATGTGGGATAGGGAATATATGTGGAATATGATAAATATTCCTGATGTAAAGGCACTCAGTCAAATGACACATTAAAGATTCAACCCACACTTCTCCTACCAGTGAAGATCATCCTCTGGCCATACTGTGTTGCTCCTGCAGCTGCCTCACCGCCTCGCCTCATTTCGTCCTGCTGGTGTCTTTGGACTCACTGCAGCCTACTTATGTTAAATAACAGGAACCCGTGGGTGATAACTTGAGCCCAGCGGTCTGCTCTGTCCATGGGGTCATGGCCGGTTGTCATGTAACAACTGGTTGTCATGGCGGCAGCGCATGTGGCCTAGGTACATTAAAAAAAAACAGAGGAGTCCACTTTGCACTTGTCCCAGACAAACTAATGAATTAAATCAACTTGAAAACAGAATTTACATAACCATCTAATAATAGTGACAGTTTTTTTTAACCTGTAAACAATCTAGGTACAATGTAACTGAATTAATCATCTTTTTCATGTATCTGTTACATGAAAAAATACAAAGTCACATGTATATTTCTGTTTTGTATCTATATTTATTTATTAATTACACTTCACTTACAATAAGCCCACATTTGTGCCTCGCGACTCTTGGAGGTGCACTATTTGACCGCTTTTGCACAAATATTTGAGAATCTTGTATTTGTATTTCTTATTATTTATTCCTTTTAGTAAAGAGCTCTGTGTCTGTTTTCCAATCTGCAGAAAGGAAATTACCCCCACAGGATCAATAACATCTTATCAGTGATCAGTGCTAATCTTATCTTAGCTTTTAACACAACATGCAGGCACAGGGTGAATCAGTCACACTCTGTGAGATGTTAACTGCTCCTACTGGAGGGGCACAAAGCAAGTTTCTCAATTATTACCACTGAATCCAGTAGAACTTATTTTATTTTATTTTATTTTATTCCTTATTCTACTGACTTTTCTCTGTAAACTGGGCACTGCTTAAAAAGAATTTCCCGCAAGGGATTAATAAAGTATATCTGATTCTGATTCTGATTCATAGCAGACAAATATAAATTTATATTAAACTTTCTTTATTACACGAGCTTTATTCTGCAGGTTTATAGGTTATTCTCCATAATGATCTGATCTGTCTGTATTTTATGTGTTGATTTTAGGTATTTTTAGTTTTATGGATTTCCAGGTTGCTCTAATACCAATAAGCACACATTACATTTTACTGGATGAAACCATCTAAATGTTAGTTCCCCTAATTAGCCGCTAGATGGAACTAGAGGATCATTTTGAGACATTGCACTCTCCCCGTTTCTTTTCCTTTTTTGTTAAATGGACTCGCCCATGAGCCGCCTCATGTAACTGAAGCCCCTGTCAAGTCGAACACAGATGACAACGGCCAGACAGGAAACCCAATGCTTTGTCCTTCAAAATAAAATAATTTGCCCATTCTGCACAGGCACATTAATTGTGTTTTGTATAAAATCACACAACCCATTGTGTAGTATAGTCTTTTTTGAGCAACTCTCACTCGTCCTCGACTTTATTTGACTCATTCATTGCAATAAATCGCTACATATTATATGGTGCTACATTTGAAACTAGCCAACACTATGTGCGTTAAAACTAACATTGTAATATTTCCCATACCCGCCTTTTACATGCACCTTGTGAGTAATTATAATAAAAACACGCGCTTACGCCGGTAAAACGCACAGACACAACGCTCATTCACCAGCGACACCGCCCTGACTGCGCCGCACCTTCCATTGTCTGCGCAACAATAACCGCGGTCGCACCTTTATTTTGAAAAGCGGTCAAGGAAGTGTAGCACTTAAAGGGGGCCGACTTGACGCTGGTGTGTCAGTCACCATGGTGGCACACAACAGAGGCGAGCGGCGGCGGAGCTCTCTTCACTTCTAAAGCCGTGGAAAATGTTCATATCATGAGTCTTCTCAGCGGGTGAACTCGGCTCTTCCTCTCAACATGGACGCGCTGGTGTTGTTGACGGGGTAGCCGTTAGCCGGTTAGCCTTTAGCTTAGTTTTTCTTTTTTTTTTTTTTGGTCAGGCGCTAGCAGAATGCTGAGGAGACGAGGAGTAGCTTTGATGACGGTCGGGACCTTTTCTACCGAGAGAAAATAGCCGCTTCCCCCCCGCCTGGACAACAACTTTCCTCTCCGGGGGTTCGGGCGTTGGCAGCCGGGCAGCAGAGGCAGACACCCGGAGGACGCCGCGCGGCTGTCTGGCTCCGGTCGTGGCCTGGCTCCGGGCACTCCCAGCTTATCCGCTAGCATCGGAGCACAGGCGGCGAGAATAAAACAAGACAACGGGGGACTCTACTCTACACACCCGTGTTTCTGGATATTTACAGCCGCCTTTTTTGGAGGATAAGAATTCCATTATCCTCCAGACGACGTCTTCCAAAACAATGGCGTCCTATGTGGATAACAGCTTTCGGCAGGCGGTGATGATGAACCCGGCTGAACGGACGCAACAGGTCAGCAGAAACCACTTCTTGTGTTTAACGGCCGTGCTGAAAATGTTTGTGTGTTTGTTGCCTGTGCGTCACGTTAATACCGCGACATCCCGGTGTGGTGAAGTGTTCCGGGGGGCAACTGTTGCCACTGAGCCGGGACACATCCCGCTAATCCCCCGTATCAGATCTGATCATCAGGGCCACTTAACATAACTGGAGCTGCAGCCGTGGTGGGGATCTAACACACATCATCACATGTTTTGATTTATTGACAATTGTGCATTTTGCTGACACGGTCCTGGGCACAGCCGACTTCAGCATTGTGCATTAAAAAACGTGTAAAAGTTGCAGAGATGGCTGCACAATAGGCTCAGACAGGGGATAATCCTAATTCAGTCACAGCAGCATAGCTAAGAAGACGTCACCCTCAGACATTTACATTAAAATGAACTAAAAGTTCATTCATTTCTATTTGTTGCATTGCAGATCAGCACTGTCACTCTACTCTGCCACCTTAGTATCCTCCTGATCAATGTCAATAGTTCATATTACCTGTGTTTGTTAGCTTTGAAGCTAGCTGGTTGTCTTATAAACATGCAAACATGCAAATACTGTGGGCTGTGGTCATTAGCATCAGAGTCGTGGGTGCCCAGGCCTGCTGGATTCAGACATTATAGATTGATATGATAATCCCAGCCTGGTTTGTAGGATTGTATGATTTCATGCGGGCACTGCCTCCACTGCTCAGGGATGCTGTGTTAGCAAAGGCTTCACACACAATGGACGATCAATAGACCACCACTTAAACCAGTGGGCTGCAGTTAGTGGCATGGCCGTCTGCCCGTTAGTCTGACATTGAGGAAACAATTATTGGTGTCATTGATGGCTTGTTAATTGTACCAGGTCTGTGGTCTTTACAGCTCCACGCAGGCTATGGTTTGTACGAGTGACTTATGCGCTCATGATTCAGGAAAAACACAGGCGTATAGATTGTTGGCTCACGTCAGTAGCTGTACTTTTCATCTAAGAAGAGACTGAGCACTGTCTGTCTAGTAATGGGTGCCTGTGGTCCTTTACCGTCATGGAGCCATGGTGTAAACCTGTGATGTGTCTGTAGACAAACATCTCTTTCAAGAGGCAATAAATGAAGAGACAAACTAGGACAGTTGGAAAAAAAAAGACAAATTCACAATATTTAAAAATAGTATAATAATAATAATATAGTCATGGGTGAAATTGTAAAATAACAGGAAGTCCAATAACACTGCATTAATGTTGTCAAAAAGCAGTATAGAAAGTCTCCATGATTATAACTGTAAATCGTCACAGTTCATTAATCTTTTTAACATTAGCTGTAGTGGTATTGAATATCCTGTAGCCCTGTGCCTTAGTTGGTCTTTTCCCCTGTGTTTTTCAATAGCAGCATCTTTTCTCGGTGTTCTTTTCAAGTGTCTAGCGGACGTGGTGGCTGACACAGTTTATCCTAATGGTGCTGGCAGCACCTCTATATCAGGATTAGCTAACGGCCCGAGGGATCTGCCTTCATGGCTCAGGACTGACCACACTGGGATTTGACCCTCAGCCTCACCCCATTGTCACATGGCAGGTTAAGTAACCGACCACTTGACAGCTAGTGTTGGACACCGGCTTTCCTCCAGGAAGCACTGTCCAATATCTCTGCAGTTGTGATATGAGTCATGATAACATGACACATAACTGTGATCTGTGGTAACTTGACGTTTATATATTTATACAGACTCCATTAATAACACATGTCAGTTGTTTTAACCGGACGCCTTTATAAACACCAGTAGGTTTCCGAGAATGTGTTAATCTTGACATATCAGACTCGGGCTTTGTTTGTGAAGGTGGTATCGATGACATGTTTTATTTGTCTGGTCTCTAGGTGTGAATTGGACTTTATTTAGCTGTGTAAAGCCTGTATTTTTTTTCAATCACAAGATCTGGTTCTTCTCATCAAGTCATAGATCATCAATTTAAAAGACTTGTTTTGTTTTGAAGCTTGAAAAACATATGTTTTAGTATAATGAGGGATAAGCTGTAGTCTCTCAGTCTATTCGTTCTGTCATACCGAGAGTATGAAACTCAAGACTGCACCGGCCAATCAGGAAGTAAAGACTGAAATCACTTTTTTGGTCGTCTTACAGGATAAGAAATCAGCCTGCACCTGGCTAAATGTGGTGCACTGATGAATACGTCTGCTTCACTGGCTGCTCTGTTTATTTTCAACATAAAGCCGGTCTCTGGACAGACGTGTCTCCACTTGTTTAGCCAGTTGGCTGAAGCTAAAGGCCACAAACGATGGTTCTCCTTTCCTATCTGCAGTGACCCTGCTTTACAGCCTCAGAGCTGGAAGGACAAGCTGCCTACTTTACATTGTTTCCACACATTCAGGACAAAGGCGGGAGACCAGCACTGGCCTGCTGTCTATACAAAGACAGTCGAGATTTACTCGGGATTTACTAGACATTTACAACCCCAATGAACTGTCGTAAAGAAAGTTTAATATCTAGCACAGATATATGTAGATCAGATCAGAAATTCAGCTAGTTTTTCTGTTATATAACAGAAAAAGGATGATTTGTTGATTGAACATGGCAGAACGACAAACTGCAAACAAATATTGATCTGCTAGTAATCTGTTTCATTAATTAACCATCAGTCAAACTTTTGCATCCCTGTAAAGTTAAGTTAAGCTGATTAATCAATCAGTCTGTGCAGAATGCGGCTTTAAAATGACTGATGACTGAAAAGCTTCCCTGTCTCTGAGCATCCTGCTTGGTACAATCAGGAAGAGGAAAAGCGTCAAGATGATTTTGAACATTGGCAGGAAGAGTATCTTGACAACAGACCTCCTTTCCCCTAAAGCTGTCGTTATTTTCTGAAACTGGATGTTGTTTTGTTACTGTCTTCCTATTTTTGTCAGGGCGTCAAAGGCATGTGGACATCCATTAAGAAATAACCCTCCTGATCTGTGTATGAAAAAAAAGCAACCATGGACTTTGGTAGCAACTTCTCTTAAACTGAGTCGTAAATGTGTCATATTCTAAGGCAGAATGGGATTTTCTAAATCTCCAAAACTCCCATGCATCCCGTAAATTTAGGCACCGCTTGCCTTGGTGTTTGCTTGTGCTCGGCAACGCAAGCCCTGTCGAAGTGAAGTGATGTCACATGTTATTCTTGTGTTGAAAGTGGAGGCAGACTGCAGGCTAAAGTGGTTACACACACACCGCGGTCACAGTGACGTATTCCTCCCGGTTTAAATACAGAGGATGATTCCAAAGGAAGAAAGAGACGAATGCTCCGGCGTACAATACCCACACGCCACTTGATTGGTTTATTTGAATCATGCTTTTAATTCATTCACATCAGATCGTGTTTTTTAAACACAGGGAAGACCAGTGGTCAGTGGACTCATGAAGGCTATTGATTATTGCATTAAAAGCATTGATCGTTCAATGTTATGACTGCGCAGGCAGCGGCTGATGAAAAGGCCCAATCTCAAACGTATAAATAAACTTTTTACTGCAGGAAGTGGCATTTATGGCAAGTTTTACGGTGTGATTGTAAAATAAATGTCTGATATCATGGTTGACTACCAGCCAGAAAATACTTGCATTCCAGATACTTACTGGAATACACCAGGATGTCTGTGCTGCTGTTCCTGCCTGAAATCTAATAATCAAACGACCAATCCAGAGTAGTTTGTGTTTGAATTCACCACAGAGACTGAAGTAGGTTAAATATGCAAGGCTTTCGCCCCATGAATCATTTTGCACTAGTGAAGCACGAAACTAGGCTAAACTTCCTTATCATTGCTATCAGTATATTTACTTTGTATCAGTAGTTAAGTGTATCTACTTTATTGCTTTCATTGGTTGTGCTGAGTTTTTATATTTATCTTCAAATAAGGTAAGTAGATATGAATGTGTTCAAATATAGATATAGATTAAAAACTGTAGTCAGTTTGCATCCTGATACATAGTGTGAAAATCTCATTTACTTTTTTGCTTTAGGCTTTAATGATTTCTCCCATGACTAAGTTGGTAATGTTTCTGCTTCAGAGGAAACTGAGAGTAGTTCTTTCCTTGAAAACGTATCAGCTAGCATGTGATATGTGGCTACCACTTTGCCTCTTGTACAGCGGAATATAAACTGAATCAGCAGCTCGGATTCATCGGTCTTTGTGCCAAGAACAGACAGTATTGTTTGAGGCAGATTCTTCTTTAGGAGGTGCATATGGAAAAAAAAATCTTTTTGCTGATGTTGCAGAAGTGTGGATGGTTTTCGAGCCGCTCACAGCATGCCTTTTTACTTTACATACAGTGTACTTTGGTCAAAGGCTATAATGCTGTATTCGACTGACAAGGACAAGTTAGGATGTTGCGTTTGGAGTTACACAGTTGATTTTTTTTTGTGACTGACTGACACAGATTCTTATGTCGAAGGATTGTCTCAGTTCCATTATGTTCACATTCTTGGAGATATTTTTGAAGCAAAGAACAACAGCTCTGGAGTCAAGGCTTGAGAAATTCCTCTGGCCTTCACTGCAGACGGCAGTAGACATCATGCCACTGAGCGACCACAGTCTTTACATAACTTAGCTGGAGACCCACTTGGCTGCTTGGAGAGCTTAAAGAATAAACTGTTCCTGACATGCGATATTTACATGACCGCTGTCGAATTACCCTGCTCGCTGAGGCTGTCATTAAAAGCTTCATTCAATGAGAGTTTGGAAATTCCAGCATCTGGAAAAAGTGACACCTACATCACAGAAAAGAGTGATAGCTGTTCAGTCGGTAATGTGCGTATCCTTGGCTAGCACATCAACAGTCACAATCTCTTTTGCAGTGACACTAAACGCTTCTTGACTGAAGCAAGATACTTTTTGGTTTGTTGACTGTAGATGTTGTAATGTCACTTATGTAAACAACTAACAGACATAGTTCAGTGAGTTTGCATTCAGCCTCACGCTGGTGTATAATCTGCAGTATAATCCTCTCTCCTGTGAACTGCTCAGACATGATGTGGATCAGCTGATTAATTTGGGTGAGTAGTGGTCTCTAAATCCCAGTATACAGGTTCGCCACACAGCTAATAATTGTTTACAGTGCTTGTAACAAGGGCAATTAAATAGAGTTGTGTTTGCACCAGGGTTATGTTTTTGGCAGAGCTGCTTTTATCCTTGGATATTTTAATTTGTAGATTAGATGTATAAATTGGGCTGCACGTTGTTAAAACTTTTAATTCTTTTTAACAACTGAGAAGAATGTGAAATCATTGCTTGAAAGTTTTGGATAGCTTCCCTGCACCAGACTTTCCCAGAAACCTTTGCATGCACAGGCATCAGTCTTTAATATGTTCTTTCCCTTAAGCCATGTTTGGAGATTGATACACTTACATATTCAACTGTCTGTTTACAGTACATCACGTTATTGTAACTGAGACAGTCGTCTTGGTTTTCTACTGTAGGTTAGATATGATAAGATGTACCTTCATTCATCCCCATAGGGCAGTTTCAGTCTACTTTTGCTGTGCTTTTATTATATGAATATTTTATTCAGGAATGTGAAACAATAAAGAGCAGTATCACATGCAGTTAGACATGACAAATGTCAGACTGTTATTTAAAAGGCATGGTTATTTTTAGTAGAGTAAAGTAAAAAGGTTCATAGAATTTTCAAGGACAGTGATCTAAATTGGACCAAAGAGGGACCCAGGAGTGATCTATGTACCCAATCAAGCTACAACACAGGGAAGGCCACATGTTTTTATGGTTGCACCTTTATGGTATGTGGCATGTGTTGGATGAGGGACTTGGATGCATTGATATTAGTGATTATAAGAAAAAGTGAACAGACATTGTAGTGCGTCTGGCCTCAAGCTATCTACACTAAAGCGATGACGGTAATCTTTTCTCACAAGCCAATTGTGTGTCTGCATGCAAAGGAAGTCCTTCCCCTTCTCGTGTAAACAAACACACAATGCAGAGAAGATGAGGGCAGGCAGAGTGTGAGGTAAAGTGTTTGAATAGATTAGGAGGGTGCAGTGAAAGTACTTTTGTGTAAGTCACATTTTACTTTCTGCTGTAAAGACCTTCGAGCCAGTATCGAGCTCCGATGTTGAGTAATCAAGGTGTTTGCTGGATGTTCATTTGTTTCTAATGCAGCCTGTCACGCCTCATGCAAACTGCGGTTTATTAACAGCTGCGGTGTTGGCAGGCAGGTGATTACTTGCCATGTGAGTTAAAAGAGGTGATTCATTACAGTACTGGTATGAGCAAAAACAGCTGTTGTTACAAATGGATGTAGTCAGAAGTGAAATCTGCTGCAGAGGCAGGCACTGAGCTCTGCCAGCAGCAATACGACGGCTGGTGGATGATTAAAAGTAAGAGTAGTGGAAAAGAGGAAGAAATGCCTCCTCGCAGCATTGTTTTCCCAATTTATACATCAGCGATTAGGAACACTGTTGTTCCATTTCCTGTGTGCAGTGGAGTGGATTGGTGTAAGATATCTGTCTTGTTGAAACCTTATCTTTCTAATTGGCCCCCGAGGGTTTGTCTAACCTGCGGTCGGTCACGTTTCCAACTTTTCAGCTCTAGGCTCGTTCGTTGCCCATCAGGGAAAATGTCCGTTCATTACCAAGGTCTCAATGTAATCTGATTCTCATTGGAATGTTTGACAGTGTCTCTCTGCTTCCTGCTTTCTGGAAGATGGGGATAATTGTCTTAGCCACATTCTCTTTCTAAAGGCTCAGAGTTGAGTTTGCTTGGTTGCCAGTTGAGTATTTAATGGGACCAGTGAGGTTTTCTGTGACCATATTTTTTTTAGAATCTTGCCTCTTTCTAACAAGTTTGTGGAAACACATTTACTGCAGTGATGCAACACTCATGCGCCCAGTCGACACTGATATCACTCGAGTGTCTGTTGTATGCTGCTTTTGCAGTACTACAGCAATGTGTTTTCTCTCAATGGTGCAATGTCACTGGCATCTGAGCGTTATTTATAAAACAGCGTTAGCTCATCTGCACGTCACACCTTGACCGGACTAATTGACATTTGCCTCGGTTGACCTCAAACAGCCATCGACTGCCAGACGTTTTCCCATATGGCCCTATATTTTCTTTGCACTTAAACCTCTCATGCTAAGACCGAGCCCTTTTTGTTAATCATTCTTGCCACAAACAGCATCCAGATCTCCTTATGTGTCATGCACCAAAGACTGGTTATCAAAGAATAGGCTTACATAATGCCAAATTAACAGCTCTTTTGAGAAGCTATACAATCTTTTCAAAGCAGTGTTTGCGAAATGTGTAATGTAGATCATCTGTACGGTTTGCTTACAGAAAGGCAGCATTTTACAAAGCAAAGGGCCTTTAGCCTGAGCTGTACAACACAACACAATGAGCAGCAATCAATCACATTAACAAAGGAGTCATGCAGCGTCACTCATAATGATAGAATGCTTATGGCCCTGCAGCGTACTGAAAAACCTATTGTCCAGACAAATTTAACAGTCATTATGCAGTGTGACTAACTGGTTAAATACAAATCTTCTGAATAAATGGTTTGATTACAGTGGGACCACACACTGAGTCCTGGTTTTGAATACACAGTGAATATTGCTACTTTGTAGGGTGCTGCTGTGTTTAGCTTATAAGTGTCAGAAAGAATGTGACTCACATGGGGACACCATTTTCATATGATACTTAATTTGCGCTGCCTGTCTGTATATGGCCGACGGCCTGCGACTGTGTTATTGTTGTGCAAAATGAAAACTCAGTTTGATTATAATTGGATGAAAAGATGAACTCCATTCAGGCACTCCCCCCCACCTCCACACACCCAGGCGCTTTGAATCCACCAACAAGTGAGGTGCGGACCCAACACAATGACTCCTTGTTACAACCAGCTTCTGCTTGTCAAGAACAGTTAAAATCGCACCAATTATGCTGTCGCTGCCCTGGGCATAGCCGTTTTAGTTAAACTGTACTGAGTGCAGTTGTGGACATGCCTGGTTGACTTAAACAAAGGCATGTATTTATAGCCCAGTGCCACATGAGTCACAGTCCTACAGCTGGCTTAATTTTACAGAAAATATATGAAAAATGTTGCAGATAATTATGAAAATAAAGAAAAATAATAGAAAATTTGTCATAAAACTTTCTCTGGTTTATTGAAAATATACTAATCAATTATTTAACTGATTATCTATATTTAGGTATATTATTTGGAAGATTTACACTTAACATTAAAGAGGTACAGATAAGATCATAAGAGATGGGAAAGGGTGAGCTGTAAAGTATTATATTCTGTGATTTTAACTCGTTTAAATGATGCCAAGGAAAGGGAAAACATTAACTGAGAGTGAAGTCTTAAAAGATCACAATGGTTCACTGTGTTTCTTTTGTAAAACATCCTCAGGATATAGCCTGAAATCCCCATCACTCTAGAGCTGAGGCCTATTTTGGTGTAAGTGAAGTGAAAGGCCCTGGGTGGGATCATAGGGCAAGTCTATAAACAGGAAATTTCCATTCAAAACTACACAAGCAGGGTTCACAAATGTCCTACAAGAGGATAAACTCAACAAAACTAAGAACAGTGCAGTTCTTGAATCCCGAACAGAGATCAAGAATTGACCCTAATTTATGGTTCAAGTAGTTGGATGACTTGATTTTTACACAGGAGATATAATTAGTCTTATAGCTGTCTATAACAGCAGCTCTCTGGCAACTGACCAGATTCATCATCAGCCCAAATCAACTTCAACAAGTGTCTTTCTTGACAGTTGTTGAATTTGTCATTGTCTCCTTTTCATTCACGGTGACAATCACACTGCTTTTGTGATAAAAAGGTGAGGAGTCACACCTAACACAGACAAGCGCTAGACCCCGGTCCATTGTGATGACCAACCATGAAAGGACATAAAAGACAGTGTTGTCTAGCTGCTAACAAAGACAACACTGCTGGCTTCTTCCCAGCCAAGAGGGAACATGCTGTTCTAGACCTTCACCCAAAGACTTTCTGGAAACAGTCCAAACATGAGACCACTGGCACTGACAAGGTTGCATTACAAATTAATTTAAGGAGTATCATCTCAACGTACTTGTATGTATCATGAACGCGTTTTAGAAATGTCTTAGTATTTCATCTAAGTATTGGTAGGGTTAATTAACGTCTCTTTATTTACTTTTTTATCCATTGTTATGATCAGGGTGTAGAAGTCTGAAAAATGGGATATCAGGGTAATGGCAAAAATGAAGGACAAAACTTGATTGAAGCAACACATGCAGGTACACAAATGATGCAGTTCACCCAAGACAACCTCAGCAGTTCAGTTCACAATTTGTTGTCTGTCTTGTTGAAGTGTTTTGTTTTTGAACTGAAAAATAGTCCTCGTAATGCAGCAGCAACATCAGCAAGACATAACCGGTAACAACAGTATAGGACATTTTATTTTAGATCTCTTACAGACACTTGCCAGTTCCTCTGGTGACCAGGGTGTGTTTCTGCCTTCAGGGCCCAAAAAGAGAAATCTGGCCCATGTGAAAGCACTCCTCATAGTCAAAGAGTTTCTGCATTTGTTCCCTAGCAACCAGCAGCGAGAGAAGCATTGAAATGACTTTATGCAGATGACTATAGAAGAAAGCGGCAGCTATTTAAAAGATTGATTATTGAATTTCATAACAATTCAAATGCAGCAGGGGGGAGGTCTGGGATTAATGGGTCTACATTTTCATAGAAATAAACCAAATGGAAGCAGTCACAGCAAAATATTGAACCCAGGCAGTTGTGAACTATGTTATTTATCTCCCATTGTTAAACTATGGGGAAAATTGTGTCAAGTTAATTGGACAGAAGGGGGGTGGGGGGGGCATTGGACTGGAGTGTTTTTTGGATCATTTAGGCCACCAAGAAAGCCCGGAAAGATGAAAGCACATCCCCATCCCATTTTATCCACCATACCCCTTCTTTTCTTGCTTTCTTTGAGCCCCCATGAATTGATCTTTATGTGATGTTGCGTAATGTTGTGATGATGGCGCGGCTACTCTTTGAGGCCTTTGTTTGAGCGAGACGGAGCGGCTTTCATTCGGCCGGACAGTTGGCTTTGTTCCCGGTTACAGACCTGCTATGATGAGGTTCAGTGACAGAGCTGAGAGATCCCTTTGTGTCCGGTATTGGTCAGAGTCCACTGTTGAATCCACATTGAGCATTGTTGTGGTTAGGGCTGCATATTTATTCTAAATAACAAAGCAGCACAACAATTGGTTCCATTTGAAAACATTGTGACATCAGATGTTTTGCATTGATCCTTGAAAAATTACTTCTACAATTATTCAGTGATGAAAATTGTTGTAGCTTTGTGTCCAACACACAAATTAAATAAATAATATGGATTGTGCAGGCCCACAGAAAGCTCACGCTATATGTGTTCTGAGTCCGTGTTTACAGTTTGGTGCAGTGGTTGACTCTGAATTAGACTGTGGTGAGAGTAGCGGTCATGGTACAACTCTGTGGTCACCGACTGTGTCAGGAGGCTGCAGACTGGATTCTGTTGTTTGCTCATGTTGCGTCAGTATCAGTGACAACAATGGTTGTGGCTTTGAATGTGAAACCTAATGGTCAGTCAAGATGGAGTGATGATAATGGCACGATGATCAAGTCAGACATGAAGCGTGTTAAGGCCTTTGGGCAAAGGAGGTCTTTACAACATTAAGTTGAAAATAAAACAGCTGGAGAAAACAAGTTCCCACATAAACATTCGAGAAAACTAAGAGCGAAACTTCTCACCTCAGTATTTCCCCAAAGTGGATCCTAAAAGCATTTCACACAAACTGTTTTGAGAACTGATATTGAAAGTTGAAAAAAGTTTTGATTTGTTTGCTAATTCCTGACTAATCAAAAGAGTTTTACAGGAGTTCTGTCTGAGCATCTGTGTATCCTGTTTATATATGTAAATGTGTGTGTGTGTGTGTGTGTACTCTGATGGCGTGAATGAGTCATAAAAATATCATTCAGTGCTAATTGGAGGGAGCTGTGAGATCCTGTAGCAGTGTCACTGACTAATACCGATACAGGATGTGGATGATGATAATAAAGCAGAACCGGGCTGATATAAGGAAGTCAGTTCTTACATGTAGGACAGCTTATCTTGTTCTTACCCTCAAGGACAACACTGCAGGGTTGTGTCCTTATACTGCAGATTACTGAATTAGTAATCAGTGCGTGCTATGCAAAAACAAAAACAGCCTTTTCTCATTTTGTGCAGTTCTCTGTATAAATCATACTAAAAATGGTTTGTAAATTAATAAAAAGTCACCCTCCTTGTACTGCGAACAATGCACCTTTTTTATAATGCTGACCAAAAGTGACTCCCATGTTTTCCTCATAAATTATTTCCCTTTCTTGCTTTGAAATTCAGAGCAATGACTCCACTTTTTCTCAGGTATGTAGGCTTTTTACCTTGTAAGTAATGTTTGTGTCAGGAGCTTATAGTGTCCCAGTAATGACAACAATTCATTTTTGATTGCTGTGCACGAGTCCCCATTGAATTGTTTGTCAGTTAATATGACAAGATTCTTTCAACTTTACTGTCGATCTCATGATATTTAATTAAAATGACAACATCATGGATAGCATTTCCCTTTTTGTTGCTTGTGCCGGTTCGCTATCATGTTGTTAAAGTGGGAGTTTCCTGAGACGATGTACAAACCTCCAGCTGAACATCTGTGGCAGATGGCTGCTGCGCTGATCAAAGTAGATGGTTTGGGGAGGTCAGTGAACCCGTAGCATTCCCAATGTCATGCTCTCTGCCAAGACAGATTTGTACGAACACATGTTGTTGTTTTTTTAGTTATCTTTTTCCATTTCTGCACAGTTCTTCCAAAAAAACTTGTAATTTATCAACTACCACCGTCACTGTGATGCAGTCCATCACACACCTCATTTGCATGCTGTAGGAAACGGTGTGTTTTCATTCTTGAGGGTTTTATACTGGCAGGCAGCTCAAGTAGGTCCTGCTAAGCTCATTCACATGCCTCCCTGATTCCTGTTCCAGCCAGTCACCGTGTCCACCAGCTGCCCGGCCACGCTGGGAAACAAACAGCAGCTCCCGAGTGCGTTTAAATTTTGTCTACAACAGCACAGTTGTTGTGCTCCCCCAGCCACTTCACCCACCCGCCATCATTCACGGGTTTAATTTATTCAATAATTTCCATTCTAGCTGGTGTGAAGGTGAAAGTGGAGGACGGCTGGGTGTGTTAGACGCCTCGCTGTCGTCAAAGAAGAGTCTTATTTCCTTCTTAATCAATGTCTGAACAGGTGGCAGAAGAAGTGTCATTGTTTATCCACTGCTTAATTCAGCGTCCAGGGCAGAAGCTCCGCAAGCTTAACCTGTTGAATTACCACCAAGTGCTTAATGTTAATAAGACTGCTAATTAGCTCTGTGTACTATGTGCCAGCTTCATTCGGGTGGCACAAGGATTTAATGTAGGTCTAGACGGATGAAGTATATAGAATTTTAAAATAGCTGTTTGATTGCAATAAACAGATTAATACTTGTTAAGATAAAACTACTCAATACATTGTTTGGAGCATATTATTTTTTTGAGGTTTCTTGAATGTTTAATTCATGTTCAGTTTTCCCCCCCCCAACAAATAAAAAAATCCTGTTTGGTAATGAACCTTTCTATCCTGCCAGTGACTCCCTTTTGTTATGATCCCATGCCGTGTCTTTGTGAAACAGACACTCGACCTCGACGCTTGGCCAAAATCAGCTAGCGAGATAGCGGCACAACATCGCTCGACACTGTGTGACCTTGCTGTCGCCCACAAAGCCTCCACCTGCTCTCTCACACAGGCTAATGGATAAAAATACACAGCAGATCTCACACTCTCTGTCAATAGAGATTCAAGGACAGCTGCCGGCCACCCTGTTAACTCAGGGAATGTACAAACAAAGGCAAGGGGATACACACATGCACTCACACATATTAACACACGGACAGAGGTGCACACAGTGGAGCATCGTGCCACAGCTCCTGAGGTGTGTGATGAACACGCACATTTTGAAATAAACTGCCATTGCGGCTGTTTCGGCTGCTCCCGGCGGGTGTCCTCCTCAGTCCCACTTGGCACACTGACACAGACGTGCTGTGGCTGTTGTGCTGAACAGACAATATATCGCAATATATTGCCATTAGCAGATACTGCATTGTAGGCAACATGACCTTCCAACCTCCAACACTGGCTGTCTGACTCCCAGTGGTCTGTTTATCTCGTTACGCGGCTACAGGCAGTTTACCTCCATCCCACTCATTATGCCTCAACACTCGCTTTAAATAGACATATGCTTTTTATTAGACAGCCACACGTCGATGAGACTGACATTTAATCTTATGCTATGCCATGTTAAACTGCAGAGTAGAGAATCGAACAAACACACTGAAGGGATTTTACAGACTTTGTGCTTGTTTTCGGTGGACATGACTTTTAGCTGTATATGTAAAGACCTCCAGTGAGACTGTGTTTGGGTACCGTGCTCTGTAAATTAGAGCTATGACTAATGATTATTTTCATTGTTGAATTTTTCTTGATTGAAGTATGAAAAATGTCAAAATAATAGTAAAAAAATCTGCTCAGGTTTTATAACCTTGAGACATTTTTTTGTGACAACTGCAAAATTTGTGAAATGTTACAGAAAAGAAACTATTTACATTTGAATTAGCATATTTTATATCTGAAACACAGATGATTCATCGCTCATATTGAATATTATTGTTCTCTAAAATTATGCAGAAGAAAACTTTTTTACAGTCCTACTATTCAACCCAGCGTGCTCCTCCGCTTGGAATGCTAGCAGCTTCCATAGGTTACTGAGCAATAAAAGGTGGGAGGTATGACTGAGATGGCCTCTTTTGGCCTAATGTATGTGTGTGTTTGTGTTTGTGCACGGACACTGAGACGTTATCTAGCCGGTGTCATCTGAGGAATGCATACCTCTCCCTGACCTGACACACAAGATGGCCCCTCTGCTGTCACAGTAACAGGATCCAGGAATACCAGCTCGTCTCTGAATGAGGGGGTCATTGGCACGGAAAGGCAAACCCGGAAAAGGTCAAAACTTGAAAGTGACCTGTGTATGTCGATGTGGGGTGTGGGCTTCACTGAAATGTTGAATGAATGAACTAATTATTACAGGAACTACATTTTTTTTAATAATGTGAGGTATTCCTATCTCCTTTTCTGCAAACCAATGAAATGTTGTTTCCATATTTTCCATAATATAGTTCCATAAACTGTCAGATGTCCTTGTTGTACCTGGGTTGTAACTTGCGTAAGTCACATGAAAGGCAGTTCAGGAGGTGAAGGTATGGACTGTAAAGCTCACCTCACTTGACACACCTGACAAGTGAGAAATTGTTTTAGTACTGGGTCGTCCTCGCTCCCAAGTCTCGGGGGATTAATTTGCGCTTTTCACAGCTATTTTCTGATCCACAACAACAGCAAATCCTCCACTGCACAATGTGCCGTGATTAGAAACAGCCATTCCTTCTTTGACTTCCGGGGATCAAGGCTGTAAGCATCTTAGACCTGGCTGCTGTAATGAGCTGACTAGTAGGAAGATGCAGCCCCTTACTAAACGGGGTGCAAAAAAACCAAACAAAAAAAAACCAAACAAAATAACACAGTTAGTAGCTTTATTTTTAATTACAATTATGGTTTAGTGAACTTTGTGCACTTTGCCTGATCCACTGTCCTATCTGGAAATTCTGTAACTCACAGTGTGTCAGGTTCTGTAGTTTGTCAGATTCAAACAGATTTGAGTTTTGAACAGGACAGAAGGAATCAGTACGACAGTTGCACAGTTTGCCAGTGAGATGAAACTCTTGTGAAAACCAGTTCTTGGCAGAGCTGACAGAGGTACATATGCTTCACAGTCGGCGACTGCTGTCGTCTCTCTCGCTCTCCCTCTCCCTCTCTCTCTCTCTTGTCGCGTTTCTCCTTTTCTCTCTTTCACTTGGCTTGATAAGAATAGCTATCTCCTGCAAGAGTTGGCAAACAAACTCTCTGGTTTTACACGTTCAGGGAGAAATATGTCCACAGTGAGACTTTTTTTCTCCTTCTCCTGGACACAGACAAAAAGATAAAATTAGATCATCAAAGAAATGATTCCGTGCTCTAAAAAGTGCTTTGAAGAAAAGAAGTTGAAATTGGATTTCGCCGGGTTGTGTTTTATGTTGTGTATCTTGTGCGATCACTTGGATTTCCTCGACATCATCGTTAGATAAGGGATGTCCTGCACGCAACAGTGCAGACAGCTGGAGATGCTGATGTTGTCTACAGACAAGACCTGTTCATTGATTTACTCAGGATGACTCAGTGAAGGCAGTGCATCACTGAAAGGGTGTTGAATGGCCCCCAACAGAAGTGGCACTCGTGCATTTCTCTCCACAACATTTGACATTGTGTATGTGTGTTTTTTGCAAGACAAGACACTTTAATGTCAGTGTTACAGATCTGGAATATTTTTCCAACTGTTGCAAATGTTGGTGTCAGAACATCTACCAGATACTGAGGAAGCTGTTGGGGAAAACAGAAACGTCCCTTTCCTCCCTACCTGACACTCTTTTGTTAACGTCTCCCACAGTGTCCCATTGTCTCTGAAAGGTCGCGGCCCCTTTCTTTTGATGTGCGTCCACAGTGGCTGATAGATGTATGCAGAGGTTTGCTATCTGCGCTCAGCCAGAGCCAAATGAATAAATGGATAAACCATTTGTGCCACAATGAAAAGGCCTGACCAGAGAAAGGCTTCCTATCTGGCGAGACGAGGCACTGTTGTGTTGAGAGATAAGACAACATGGCGTTCTCTGACATGCTGAGAAGCTGTTAAATAAATTGAAACAAGCACTAAAATCACATTATTGACAATAGCAGTGTTAAAATGCACGACCCGTCATCATACGCAAACAATTAAGTGGTTAATCAAGAAATTACCACGTAGGTTTTTTTCTTGTCTCTGGCCTTTCAAAGTAATCTGTTTTTTAATGCCAGCTGTATTTGTTTTGGAACCTGAAGCTCATTTATTTTCTCCTGCATCTTAGTGTGGGAAAAACATCACAACTTCCTTGACCTCCCTTTACCCACTCAAAGCTTTGCCACTCAGCCGGTTGGCAGCAGGCCTGACGCTGCACCCTCTCCCACTGGGGCCCACATATAATGGGTGGAAAGTGGAGGATGTCGTGGTCAGTGTGTTTTTGTGTGTGTGTATGTGTGTGTGTGTGTGTATTCAGAGCCCAAACAGGGAAGACAAGGCCTGCTATTGTTTAATCTGTATTCTTGGAAGGAAATGCCTCCACTCGTTTGGCTGCATTGCACTGCCACCATCTATCTTACAAACGAAGGCGTAAAGATGACACGTTGAGCTGCACCAAGGAAATAGCCGTGAATGTTTAAAAAGTGGTTCGATTTACATCATGTAACTGGTATGCAACGAACGGCGTGAGAAGTTTTGTGCAACCAGCTTTGCAGTGTCCCCGGGGTTTTATCAAGAACAGGATCTTGGTATGTTTTTCCTCTTGCGCAGCCACCTGACTTGACCTGATAGGACTATTGAAAAAGGAGGGGCCAGGCTCAGGTTGTGTTAGGGGTTAAGGCCTAAGATGCAGCCTTCATTATCCTGGCCTGGTTTCAGTTCCCCACTATTGGTGGTCTGACCTCCTTCCTGCCAGTTCCTGCACTACGAGAGACTGAGTTTGTCACCCCTAGCAATTTTCATTTATCACCCCCTCAAACACCCCTTGCATTTAGCATGAAGAGTAAAATGAAAAAAAAATCTATTTTAATAAATAAATGCATGATTATTAATATTTTGAATGTTAAATTGTTTAATTTAGAGTAAATTATAAATGCTGGTTTGGATTCCGTGCCTGAGCCTATTTCCTCTGTCTCTGTATTCTGTGGCAATTGTGGCAAAAAAAAAGAGACAAGTAAAACACACACACACACACACACACACACAGAAGAAGAAAATTGGACAGGGAAATGTTGGTCCCAGAGAGTGGAAAAGATGGGCTCTTTACATTCTTTCCATACAGTCAATCTGAAATATTTGAGACTGAAGCCACAATTGATGGTTTTGCATATTTCTCCCTGTGAGGCTCCATTTGATTGGTGCTGTTTTATTCACAATGATGTCACTGTGGCATAAAAAACAACAAACCTGCAACACTGCCACCTAGTGGTGCATGTTTGTCTGGTTTATTTGATTCAACTGTGTCCTCTATGTTCAAATCCTGTGACAAGATCCCCAATTCACTTATTAGAAACAGATGTCTGTTGTTTTCTTTAGTTTGTTGCCTCGTGTCAGCACTGAGCGGCACAAACATGTGAAGAAAGCGCAGGTTATGAAATGCCACGAAGGTCTTGGTCAATGACCTTTGTGATTGCGGTTACATAAATGGGGAAAATGCAGTTACATATGTGGTGCATGTTTTCAACCGCTGAGCCACGTCACCTCAGTCAGTACTCAACTCATATCCTTTTGTGAGAGAAGTTAAAAAGAAAAATCACATCAGATATTTTGAAATTACATACATGCATAGCTGTTAAGTTGTAGCATTATAGTTATGTTGATAGCAGTTAAAGCTCTAAGATCAGTTAAATGCTATTTGGTTTCTAAAGTACATATGGTGAAGGAGGTAAAGTGCTCGAGTTATCTAAAAACACAGGAAAATACACACAAATTTTGTATTATTTTATTGTTTATGGCTGCCCAAAGGCTCAGCTGCATCTTCACCTGCAACTGAACCAGTAATTCACTCATATCCTGGTGTCCAGTTTTCTTCCGTAATTTGAGTGGGACATTTGAATTTGCAGTCAGCAGATTTGTCCCTAGGTTGAGTCTGCAGTTTCTCAGAACTCCAGTAGAAGGCAGTAGATGTCAGAAAATCTCTTCTGTTAAGTGATTGTCTCTGTTTACAACTGTCTCACTGACCAAAGACACTTTGAACATAAGGATTTGTTTAGTGAGTTTCTCGCTGTGTGATGTAACAGGGCCTGGCAGCCCCCAGGACAATACAGTTTCCTTTCTGTGTCCACTTCAAACCCAAATTCAGCCGACTTCAAGGGACTAACACACAGCTGTGTAGTTTCATAACATACGCGTCTCGTGTTTTGGGGCTTTGTGATGGTTATTTGTACCAGGTGATATAGATTCATTTCACTGTTTTTTTTTACATGTTTGTCATAACAGTTTTGTCATATGGGGACTTCTGAATTAACCAACATCTTGAACATGTTTTCTGTTTTTATAAAATACAACTCATGATCTTGAATTAACATAAAACTGAGCCACAAGGCTTATTTTTTGTTAATTCAAGTTGTATTGTTGTTGTTGTTTTGCACTCAAAGGCCAGAAAAAAAGGACTTTGTTTTCTATGATTGACTCGTATACCCTCTCGGAAACATAACCCAAAGACATCATGTCCATTCTGTGTAGCTTCATGTGTGCGATTGTGTGTCTGACGAGGCCCAGGCCTTAACACAGAATCTCTGTTGTCGCTCCACTTTGCTGTCGCCACATCTACCTCCAGTTGCAGCCGACAAAGACGTCGCAGAAGCTGCAACCAGCACCACACCACAACACACACAGACAGACACACACAGACACACACACACACACACGGACTGTCAGTAGCTCAGTGTGCAGCGACAGACAGTGGAGTAGCTGTGCGGGCTGCCAGCTCTCAGAGAGAGTGACTTTGTGTTACCTCTGAATTGGATTCAGGCCAAACAATCTTAGAGTCGCTCACTGAGTCACTTGATGGAGTAATTGAATGAGGAGTTTATAGTTTAGCAACCACGTTCCTTTATTTATTTTTCACTATGATGTGCTTTATTGCTTTCTGTTCCAGTGTGCAGTCAAACAAATCAACAACAAACAAGTCACTGCCGTTATAATATGTTTTCTGTGGCGTGAGAAGCCAGTTTGTTCCCGGCAGAATGAATGAGCTGTATTTCAGTGTTGATTAAAGCTGGAGGAAAATCGTAACAACAAATATGACAGATATTGTAAAATTTCTATTAAATTTGATGCCTTTAGACAATTGTTTGGATAAAATCGATCATTTAAGATATTATTTTGTATCTGGAAATTGTAGGACATTAAGTTATAACATCCCTGCTTTTCTTCCTCAGGACCTTGAGATTGTCTACTCGTATCTTCACGGGATGGAGGCCTTGTCCAACCTGCGAGAGCACCAGCTGAGGTGGGTGTCGGTATACATTGCTGGTAATTATTTAACATAATGTAGAGTCTGATATCTCACTCACACGGCACCACCACCACCACCACTCTGTCACATTCACAGTCACCACATTGGCTTTCCAGTCTTTTCTCTCTGGCATTGGCTTTCCAAACAGTGCGTGGTAGAAGTCTGTTCCCAGCATGCCTTGTGTGCATACATGTGGATTATACTCATGAGGGAACAATGTAGCAGTACATGACCCACGAGCTGGAACATTCCTCTGCATGACCCTGCAGAGGCCTCCCACCCTGCAGTAACCCCCTTCTTGCTCCATCCTCCCTGTTTGGATTCTGAGGAATGTCCCCGTGGTCCCACAGACCAGCCCACCTCTCCCTTCGACTTTATCTCTGTGGTTTTGTTTTTCCTACCTTTAAAAATAAAAGAAAAGAAAGGAAAATTCCCAGACAGAAGTTGCACCAACCGTGGGATTATGCCATTGTATTTTCTTCTCTTCATTTCATCTAGGAAGAATGTGTTGTTTTTCCTCTGTGGTTCACACCGACTTGTTTTTGAGAGACAGAATTGTTTTTCGGCCCTTGTGCAATGGGGCCACAGCACGGTGGCTGCCCCCAGCTATTTCTGAAGCCTTTCTGTTTTGATCAGCCACTGTTTTTTAAAGTTGCCTGCCTGTAATGTTGAGGGTTTCTTGTCTACTCGGAGGAAGCCCTGTGGTTGACTTTTACACTTTTTCTGTGAAGGAAAAAGGGATTATTCCAAAATCTGTCACCAACCACCATATTTATCCTAAAAAAATTAAAGAGAAGAAACTGCGTCCAGTAGAGATAAACTTAAATGCCCTTTAAAAGTATTTTCTGAATATTGTTTAATTCTGAAACAAGAAATACTAAATAAATGTAACTAAGGGGAGCAGTGAGATAAAATAATGATTACTATTTATTATTCATAAATGGTGTATGCTTAAGAAGCTGTCTAATCCCCTTTTCACTTATTTGGGAAGCAAAGGTCTTATGACTACAAGATTAACTGTTGTTGCCATTTTCCCCTGTTGTTGTTTTCTGACTGCCACTGTGTCCTCCTTCTTCTCCCCTGTGTGTCTGCAGGATCATGTGTGAGACCGTTCGTTATGAGAGACATGAGGCCAACGAAGTGCTCTACTAGTAAGTACTACTGTGTCAGTGTGTCGCATGGATGTGGTTGTAAATTGTTGGTGTAAATTGTTATTGCATCCACATCAGTGTAGGAGAACAAAGGGAACATTGTAGCAGCCAATGTAATAGGGTTACATATAAATAGGGTGAATATATAATTGACAGTTCACAAAAATAATTTTGAGAGAGTTTGGATCTGCTCTGAAAGGCTGCACCCACTGCAGTGAGCAGAAAACACACACACACACACTTTGCGTGACTGGCGTCACACGTTGGCGTCATCCAAACATCAATGGCGAGACTTAAGACGGTTAATTAACTCTATCGCTATCTCTGTCTCGAGGAGCCAGAGAGGGCATCTCATCCTGTCTCTGCATCCCGATCCCCACTGTTTGTGTGCGTGTGTTCGTTAGCGAGCTGTGGAAGAGTCAACACCTCATTAGAAGCCCACTCGGCGGTGTGGAAGCTGATTAAACAATGCGAATGCAGATTAAGCAGTGGTCGCATAATAGACTCCAGTTCCAGCAAGATTCCCTCAGGCCTGTCACACCAGTCAGAAAAGGGCACCACACCAACGCCATGTGTAACCCGCTCTATAATCTACTCACATGTCTGGAATTCTTCTCATGTCAGTATAGGCAATTACAGAATAATCTGTCATCACACTGTATTTATCCTGTCTGACAATTTTGTGATCAGCTTCCTGTTTACGCCAACATTCATGTAATCAGTGTACGTGGAAGTATCTTCAAGCGTGTTCGAATGGATGGATATTATATCAGACGTAGAGCTGAGGTGCTTCTCTGCACAGACGTTGTTTTGAGTGTAAAGTGGAAATAGCATTAGCATGGAAATAGCTGTTATACTTAGTTTAGGTGATCACAGAGAGCAGAAACTCACAGAACCGACATTTACCAGCTGGCACTCAGCAGATTAACCAGGTTGTTGGTCCCACTTACCACATGTCAGCAGTGATGCGTGCATTTTGTGTTTTCTGACAGAAAAAGGGCAAATCATTGGCTTCACGTGTATACAGAAATTTCACCTTTATTTGACTTAACGTGGATGCAGTTTAAGAGATGAGAATAACTGCCTGTAATTGGCTTATTTTTAACTGTAGACAAATGCTCTTAAACACAGCAGGTACATTTTTTCGATTTATTGGTTCATTGAATTTGCACATGCGTGTGTGTGTGTTTACGCTTTGACATTTTTATTATAGTGTCTAGTGTCTTGTCACAACTGTTTGTTTGCTTGTATTTGGCTATAGCTTCACCGGTGTTTGTGTGCTTGCATGTATTAACCTATAAAAGTCAGTCAGAGATGTCCCTGATAAGAGCTGGGCGTTAAACAGCAGCAGATCAGATTGAGTTTCCCTCACAGCAGGATCTTAATCAGTCTTCCCTTCTGAAAATACAAGCCTCTAACAGTCTGTCTTCTTTCCGTGTTTGTTAACAGCAGTAATAATCTGCTGGGGAATGAGGGCTTTAAAAGTCAGTGGGGGAATTTAGTGTGATACTACGTCAATTAAGTTGTAAAAATTGTATGGCTTGAAATATTTGTCAGATGTCTGAGTGCATTTCCTTAAAGTAAAAGTGACATTCAGATGAAAACTACTAACTTCTCTTAAAAATAGAAGAAATAAATTGTGCAGGTATCATAATCAGTAACACCAAAAATCAATTATTCAACTATTTGTCAAATATCTCTCTGTCGTTCAACAGTGCATCATTTCAGGGCTTTGTTTTACCTTCTCAAATAGGAAAAGAAGATTCTGTTCCAGTTCCAGTGTAGCGATTTATTACTGAGCTGGAGATCTTACTTCCCACGATTCATATAAATTGGAGGAAAATGTCACTGTTTGACAGCCATGACGCCTTTGGGCCTGTCCCGTCGTACCTTAAATCACATGCATGGATTGTGTATGGAAAGAGGCTATCCAGTACAATGTTTTTCATGGAACTAAACCCTGCTTATGATGTATGGATGTCTCCTACAAGCTTTCACTATGGTGGATAAAAGCAATGAGAGTCATTTGAATGGCTTAGTTAATGACCCGTGCACTTACAGCCTCATTCTGCCCGGAGTAATGACAGGAGGATAATACCTTTAAAAAGTACATATTTCTCCTGCCTGGGGCTCTAGATTATTGCAAGAGTGCAAACACGACACACAGACACACACACACACACATTCAGTTTCACTCAGTATCTCATGAAAACATCCCACGCTGTAAGAGCCTCTCTGGATTTACTGTCCAGAGATTATAGTGCTAAGGCCTCCTGAGATGGAGGCTGACCTGGCGCATTTTACAGTAGCAAGTGAAGAGGATTTGCATCTTAGGGTTGACCTTTAACCTGTTCCGTGTCAGCCCTTCCAGTGTGATCCTTGATCTTAGAGATGTACTGGTTTGTGTGAACTGAAAATCCATGCTCTTACACTCAAGCTGTATTCGTTGTCTACTAATGATAGCAAACTATCATTGGTGTTTATTTTATTTGTACTTTTTTAACAGCTCAAGTGCTTTGAATGAAGCACTTACATAGTGCTGCATTAAATAGCAATTAATGTAAACAGCTCGATTAACCGGCCCTATAGTGTCAGTTAATTGTTTGTTATAGTAGCAACAACCACAGACATATTCTTTGTCTTTTTGTGAGTTTAATTGCTGTCATGATTAAACACAATTTACCGTCTGAATTTACCACCTTGTGTGTCAGATCTGTATGTACAGTATGTAAGAAAGCTGCTTTGTACAACGCTCCTAATATGTTGGCTGTTATTATTAACCTCATATATTATATTATTTCATATTATAAACATTTCATTCAGTCCCCTCCTGCACCACCACTATAGATTTTTGTTTGTTTGTTTGACAGTTGAAAATGTGTTACGAACACACATAATCATACACGAACAATAGTAACATTCTCCTAAAAGTTCGACATTGTGAAGTCTTATTTCCTGACATTCATACATAACTCAGCTTTGCACTTTCATTTCATTCTTAAAACTCTCTGGTTTTGATCCCATGAGAGTCTTGATGCAAGAACCACTCCTCCACTGCCCTCGTTGTTCTCGTCTCCACTGCCTCCATGGCACTGATATAACCTGATTCCCCGCTGTTCGAGGCTTCCCAGTGGGGGTTTCGTTGGATGATGTTTAGTGTTTGACAATTGCTTCCAGTACGCGTGACCCAGTTCAGTCAAGCTGTCGTGGCACATAAGAGTCTCCCATCTCCTACTTTTTTGGTGTAGCATCTTCTCTTCTTCTTAGCCCTTCTCCTCCTCCAACTCCTCAGCCATGCCAAGTTTCACCACTTGTTCGGCACATCCGCTTTCCTTTAATTAATAATTCAGCATTTAATTTCCATGTTCTCCCATTCAAAGAGAAGCCGTAAAAGGATGAAACGGGTCTGGGTGGAGGAGGGTGGAGATCAGCGGTAGGGAATGGGACGGTGATGTAGGCAGCAAAGGATGTTTTGCAGCGTGTCAGAAGGACGTGCTTTCTACAAGAAGGAGGTGAGACTTTGTTCTCACTGACTAAAAAAAACTCAGTCAGCACAGAGATGCTTGGTGTGAATGTATGTGTCAGTGTGGGGGTGGGTGTTAAATGCACCAGTCCTTTACCTTTCTGTAAGCAAAAAACAGCCCCACCCTGCTGCTGTATGTACAATCATTGATTTTCCTTCTCCCTTTGGTTTCTATTAAGTCTCACTCAGACCCAGTGAAAATGCTCGGTGACAATCAGACAAGCTGCTGCCTCATTAACACCAGAGCGCCTACAGGTACAGGACTTGAATTCAGCTCATCAGCGCTGACTGGTTAACGGCTACAGCTTTTTATCCACAGCACAGATAACAGAGTGTTACCTCATCGCTCATCTAATGAATCAAAAGACAAATTACTTCAATCTTTAAGCGGTACTTCACCGTTTTAGTAAAACAAATGATGAGAAAACATTAAAGAATGCCTAACTCATCTGGAAACTGTCCAGATGCTGAAATAAAACACAAACCTCCAAACTGAGGCATAAAATTGTCATATCATTAAAAACATAAACATAAGTGTGTGATTAGTTCCAGTCAAACGAAAGCAGTGGTTATTTACTGCTGTGTCTGTTTCTGCACATCATTGCTGAAACTTCACTCTTTGAGTCAAATTCCCAGAAAGATGGTATCAGTGTTACTTTGTCCTGAGAATACTTCCCCTTTTCTAAAATGCACTTCCTTTTTACTGTTGAGCTGTCAAGTGACACCTTTGACTGACTCTGGCCATGGAAAATGACTTATTTTTTAATCTCTGTAACACGATTTCTAAAATCCTCCGTCATCACTATGAAACTTTATTGAAAAAACACAAAAAACATTCTAGAAACAAAAGGAAGGAAATTTAAAGAGACTCAAAAGTAAAAGTCAAAGTTGTACCACGTTGGTACAACAACAGCTGATATTTGAACTGACCCGCACAGTGTGTGCATATGTTAAGTTTGTCCTTTGAGCCCTTTGATGGGTTCCATTTGAATGAAAGACAGCATTAACCTTTTTATCCATGACTTTGGTGTTTGTTTACAGTGCATTCTCAGTAGGTTGACATCCACAGCCTCGCTGATATAATCCTGGATTTACCAAGCGTCCATTGAAAGTCAATGGATCTTTGCTTTGCGAGATTAGGGCTTTGCAATCCCTCTGCTATCCATGAAGGCCCAAATGCATATATAATGTGTTGTTCATCTAAGATTTAGTTGTAAGTGATTTGAATGAAATTCGTCAACTAGCGCCTTATTAAGCATAGAGTGGCAGTGTGCTAGTTTGTGGGTGTTTGTTTACCAGTTGTGTTGCATAGATTCGAAGGCCGGCTTCATTATGCAGAGGTCAGTCTGAGTTTACTTTGTCTGCGGTGCACGGTTCCCTCGTCTGTGTGTGTTTCAGCGGAGACATGGGTGTGGGTGGATGAGAGATTATCCCTTAGTTCATTCACAGTTCGCTCTTGTTTTCTTCCTACCACTTTCTTCTTTTTTGTATCCCCGTTTTTGCCTCTGTACTGTTTTTTTTACTCACAGCATCAAAGCTATAGATAAAGCAAATGGCTGTGTACATCTGCTATAAACATTGATTTATATATTTTTTTTAAATTTTATTATTGAAAAATCTGTTGAGGATTTTCCAGATCAGTCGATGAATCTCTTTGTTCTATAAAATGTCAGGAAACCATGAAACTTGCTTGTTTTGTCCAAACCAACAAACATTTATGTCACAGATCCATTCTCTTGTGTGTGTTTTTTTCTCCAGAAAATGTCAAAAGATTAATCAGTTATCAAAACACTTAATTTCTGCATCAAGCTAAAATACACTCTATATCATCTTTCTTGCTAAATTACCCTGAATGTCCTGTTGTCTCTTTCAGCCCTGACGACATTGGAAGCTGCTGGTACATTCTGTTGTCCGGTTCTGTCTTCATCAAGGAGTCGATGTTCCTGCCCAGAAGCAGGTAGGATCACTGGCTGGCCGATTCGGGTGTCGCTTAATCTTGATACAAATACAATACGCCTTTTTTACTTTCAAAGACAGTTTGGTCTGTCACAAAGAGAAAAGCTAATCTTTGAGTTTATTCAGTCTCAAAAAAGGGTTGTTTCCTGTCTTATCTGGTTGCTCTTATTCAGAGGAGATTAGACCAACACTGTGTGAAGAATAAAGGTTACAGAGGTCAAACAACCTTGTCTAAGTTGTCAGAGGGAAGTTTTTAACCTGATTGCTGCCTTTTCTATCACAAAAATCGATTCTGCTTATGACTTGAGAATGTGACCTCTGCTGCCAAGTGTTGTGTCAGTCCTTTCTAACCACTTGACAGAAAGTGACAATCTTGACTTGAGCGTTTGGCGCGCGCACACACACACACACACACACACACACACACACACACACACACACACACATATACACACATGTATCATAGCCTTGCACTTAAATCAAAACTTTAAGGGATGTTGAAATCTGACTTTATGGCAGGCGTTTACAACACACGATAATGTAGTTGTAAGCCCATGTGTCCACCTGTGGGCACCCATAAGTAGAGGCTAGTGGGTGTGTATATACGTATATATAGCTAATAAATTACATTAACATTAATCACAATAGAAAATGTCCCGCCAAACTGTTTTTGCAGCTGCGTATCACAGCAATACCTTTAAATGTTAACATAACTCATGGCACCAAAAGAAAAAAAAAGCAGTTCACAGTTACTTTGACAGTAACATTGTTTACAACATTGAGGGGGAAATATTATCATTTTATTTTGTTACACCCCCCAGCTTGGCTTCTTGAAGTCACATTCATTATTTCACAATTTCCTTATTTATCCATTCTGTCTGTCTGAGGAGATGGGTTGTGTCAAAATGAACCACACATATTTGAGTGTTTTTGAGGAAAGGGGAGATGTATGTGTTTGTGAGTTTGTTTTTTATCAGGTCACGGATAATAAAAACCCACAACACGTTCAGAGGACTGAAGATTCTCGTTCCCCTTGCATGCTCACAGCAGTTATCAGCACCTCCTGAAGCCAAGTCCCAAATGTTAAAAAGCTGCGATTTCACAAGTGAATCTGTTACATGAACCGCTGCTGTGGGCGTCTGTAAAACAATGATCTTTTTATCCATTAGGCTTGCATAACACACCTACGGGCACTAAGAGCCTGAGGCCGTCACTTGAGCCCGTGGAGTGGAGTTGTGCCAGCGGTGGGGTGGGGGTGAGGGGTTGTCAGCGGTCATTCTCCGGATTCACATGAACGTGGGAGGCATTTAAAATGCAAAGCTTCATCGGAAATGTGCCAAAAGGCTGCTCCCCTCTTAAATATAACCTTTTCAATTTTGTCAAGGTGAATGTACATGTGGGATGCTTGAGGGGGATTTGCAGATATCGGCAGATTAATGTTAATGCCCAACTGCAGGTGCTGGGGGAGGAGACGGCTTTGAATATGTTTACTAAGCATATGTTGAAAAAGATTCCAATGTGTGTATTCCCATTTGTAGTACCTTTAGAAATTCCTCATAGCAGCATTGAGCAATAGTACCAGTCAAACTGGAAGTCGTCAGATGGCACAGTTGGATGTGTAACTCTCACACCTCCCACATATGACAGTCATCACAAGATTCAAGATTCAGAGATCTGTATTGTCAATTCACTATATGTCCAGGACATACAAGATAATCAAAATGTCGTTCCTCTTTCACCTTACTTACATAAAAATAAAAAATATAGGTAGACATACATTTAAATATACACTCCAACAACAATACACGTGCAAGTGGCATGAGTGGAAATACTTATGCAGTATAGATACAATTGGACAGTAGTGCAAAATGACAGAAGTGACATGCTTGACTATTGAACAGTGATTTGCTGAGGAATGTCCAACAACCTCTTTAAGTTAATCAATGTCTCTTTTCATTTAAAATATTTTCCCCACTATACTTTTTCAATTAAAAGAAAAAATGCAACATTGACATTACCTAGTCTATAAAAAGAGGCTAAAACAGCTCAGAGGGGAAATTGGTTGTGACACGAGGAACTGAACTGAGTCCAGAGGGACTTCCTGAAGCTTTTAAAGATGTGGTGGAATTGGGTTTCAGACAGACCCTGGTAGAAATGTCTGTCTGTATCTACTCTGGCAGCGAGGTTGAAAACCTGATATGCCTCCATCATTCTCTTAGTGCTTCTCTCGCACGCTGCCTCCCTGCTCCTCACCAGTGACTCTAGTGAGATGTGATTCAGAGGAAGATGAATGACTCAGCTGGAGCTCTGTGCTTTATGTACCCCAGAAGTCACTATGAAAGCAGGTACAACCCAAATAAATGGACACAGACCTAAAAGTGGTTAAAGGAAATTAGTAACAATGGGCTTTATGAAGATATTGACTAGCAGTCATTAATTTTCTTCCTCGTTAAAAGAGTTCAAACATGTTACTGTCCTGTTGTTCAATCGTCTGTAATCTGATGTTGGTGCTGTCTCTCAGGTTTGTGAAAAAGAAAATAAAAGTAAAACCTAGGGTAAAATCCTCTGTTTTGCACAGGAGTTGTTGGTAGGAAGTGGCATTTCCTTTAAGAAGAGTTGCAATCAGAGAGATATTTCTGAAATGAACTTTAAATAGGAAGTGTAGATGCGGCAACTCTGAGTTTCTGCAAATGTGCAACATATTTTAAGCAATAGACAAAACTCTTAAAAAGACTTTGAAAATAAGCAAACCATTGAAATAATGCTACAAAAAACAGTCACACTGACTCAGAGCCCTAAATTTAAATGTTGATAGAATATACTGGAATCATTTCAGTTATAAGATTTATTAATATCACACAGTATGAAACAGTTAACTTCCACTCTGATACAGACTTTAGCCACATACTAGTTTTACTTCCCCTATTGCATGCAGCTGATAGCCTTTAATAACCTTATTGACTCACTACTTCACTACTCATCATCTAAAACCTTTTCCTAATAATCAGTCCTAACACTGACTAATTAAAACCACTCATCCTGACTGGTGTCGTCTCTCATGTAGATGTGAATTTCTGGGAAAAGGGTCAGTAGAGCTCGAAACATCCCGTGACAGTAAGCAGCAGTGGCCCAGACACACTCATCTGTGGCTGGGGCTGATAAACAGTTGTTCACCACATGCAGGTCATACTCCTCTTTTTTGATTGCTCATATATTGTGACATTGGTTGACAGGAATGAGCTTCAGCAATGAATTTTACTGATAACAGGGATTAAAAAAAGGTCTTGTGCATAATCTGGTTAAGTTTCATTGATTCATTGAGTGATTCTGGACTAATAATGCAATTGAAAGCATGAGAAGCTCTCAGTTATCATATTACTATCATCAGCCATTAAATATGATTGAACTATATTAAAATGTAGATCTGAGCTACAGAGTATTTCTGCCTTTTCTGTTGCTAGGCAACATCTAGCTAAACAGAAGGAAATTACCCAGTCTCAGACAGGAGTGTTCTGTGTGATATAAAAAAAAAATCTCAAAAGGTTTGCAGAATGCTTTATAATTCAGACTAACGTACACTGGAATAATATTATTTACTTTGAAGTACATGAAGTACGTAGTGTGGCTTTAAAGAAAGTAGTTTTATTCTGAGTATGCACTAGCGGTTATTATTTATTGTATTTTATTGTAAATTAAAGCTACGTTAGACACATGCAAAAGAGAAGGGCAGGAGCCAGCAGGTTAGTGTTAAGTATTGACAAATGTTGTTTGTTAGACTTTATCCCCCGATGTGTTTATTTTTCACCAGTAAAGCTATTTAAGTCTAATCCTTTATGCGCTCTCCTGCCTAATCATTACATCTGTAGCTCTGTTGTTCGCAGACACGTTCAAGTCCACAGCAGTGAATAGCAAGTGCATGAAAAGAAAACAAGACCCAGAGGTTGATAAATTCAAAATGGAGACAACTACACAACCACAAGCAACGGATAGCCTTTACATACGCTCGTGCTTTTATTTTCAGAAACATTACTCATGTGTACTCTATCAATATGCACTTTGATATATTATTGGTAAAAGGGTAGCAGCTTACAGTAAAACTTATCATTTCAGTATTAGTCGTGGATAGTATTGTGATAAAAGTCTTGGGTAAGTTTTCTGTAAGAGGAGACACACGCAAACGCACGCACACACGCACGCACGCACACTCTCACACTGTAGCAGGAAGTGAGTCGTACACTGGAATGCTGGATATAGTCAGTGCACCACATAGTGCAGAGGGAGGGAGAGAGAGAGAAAACAGTGGGGAGAGCGAGAGAGAGGGGGCAGAACCTTCGGACACAGGCTGATTCACACACTCTCACAGAGTCTCACTCCCATTCTCACAAACAAATCTCAGACGGCAGCAGCGGGAAGAGCACAGGACAATATGCCGCAGTCACACCACAGTCTCGGGACTTGGAGCACGCTTGTCCGACTTACTCTGGACTAACAGCTGGGGGGTATTTTTAAAGGAGGATCCTGTTGTGTTGTCAGGTGTTGGTGTCACTCTGGGAACAGTTTTGAACAGCCAGTGGTGAGTATCCAGACTGTAGCAGTATTTAAGTCCTAACTTACGAAAATGCTCGCCTGGGATCTCCTGCTTTTTTTGGGTTGTAATTTAAAAGTCCGACTCATCTCCCAGGCGGTAGCTGCTCGCAGTCAAACCTTCAAGTCAGGAATCTGAAGCACGTCTTTGATGTTATTTTGGATTTGTCAGTGAGCAGAGTCTGCTGCCAGTGAAAGGGGTGTGTGTCCTTCATATTTGGATGGTTAGACACAGACTTTGAAAGCCTGAAACCAAAACAAAGGTAGAAATCCTGCTATGGGGAGAATGTGGAATGGATGATGGATGGGGGAGGATTGATGGATAGCTTGGAAAAAAGTTTGGAGCAGCTAGCCATAACTTTGCTCTCCATCTGAACTCTCTCCTTCAATGCTTTTTTCTCTTTGCTATTGTAACGTCAGTGAAGTTGTATTTTAAGAAGTCACAAGTCAGTGGCACATTCTTGGCAGCACTGTCAGCTTCTATTTCAGAAGTGTTGGAGCAAAGGTTCGGTGTGCGAGGTATAACCATGCTGTTACTGCAAAGAATTTTGTTTATGTTTACAAGGTGAGAGGTGGTTGGATGGTCAGCCTCAGCTCTGGATTCTGTTTTAGCCGATCCACCTCCCTCCCCGTGTCCCGTGCTTTAGAGAGAGGCAAAAAAATCTGTTTTGCCCTCTCACCACTTATTCAGTTAAACAGCTTAACAAAGTAAGGAGACCCCCCATTTTCCCTTCACATTGCTCCTCCAGCTCAGACCAATCGTGCAGATTAGGGATTGCACTGGTCCGGTCAGACGACAGAATGGATCTGAGGGTTTGGCAGTGGGCCGGCGGGCTCACAGAGCGAAAGGCTGGTGATGCATGTGGAATGACATTCCAGACACTCAGCCTTGTTGTGTAACAGGGGAAATGCAAGGCCGCTGAAGCAGGAGAGCCGTCAGTCAGTCAACTGAGAGAAAGCTACGGGGTTTAATTTGAAAATGAGATATGAGACATCTGTCTGAGACCAGCTCGTACAAAGTGGCTCATGCCAGAATATAAGAAAACAGGGGAACATTTAAACAAGTAAACAAGGTGGTGCAGTATTGTTGACATTCACCTGTAAAGCTTTCAACCACAATAACTTCTGTAAAAGGAGCAATGTAAATAAAGGTGAATTGGTTTTAGGTTGTAGTTAACAAGCTAATTGTTAATAATTTAATTCAGAATATACCAAAATAAAATCAGTGACCAAAGGTGTCTTCTGCACGTCAACAAGATAGCAACAATATATTATAATCATGACCTTGATGTTGACGTAATATTGATGTAACAGGGATGTGACATTAAGGTACCAAATATAAAAAGGAACAAATATTAAATAAAATGTTTTTTTGCTTCATTTTGTATGACCTCTGCAAAGCAAGTTCCCCTGCCAAGGTCAATGTAGTGAAGTGAACCCTGATATATCAAATTACACAGATGAAACACAGGGAATGTGTAGCAGCATTTTTTGGCGGTGAAAGTAAGACACTGATAATCTTTTCTGAGTGTTGTGCTTTGTTGGCTAAGAGTTACACACCTGCTCAATCATCAGGCACCTCATTTATCTTCCTCTTATCTGCTTCCATGAGTCAGCAAGCACACACTCAGGAAAGAGAAGAAGACTTAGATCGGCTTGGGGAACTGAATTCTTCTGCAATGAATTGTTCAGAGAGAGCAGATTGTGCACACACTTTGGCATCGTTAGCTAATAAAATTAAATATTTGCGTGGGTCAGACTTTGCAGTGTTTGCTGTGGGACGAGTTGGTCACTGCAGAGATTCCTGCACCTCAGTCCAACCAAGCATTTGTTAGAAGAACTGAAAGTTTATCCAAGATGTATTAGTGGTCTAAAATACATTTTCCTCACATGGCAGGTTTGGCGCTTCATATTTGCTCGAGACTAGTCATAGAGCAGTGGAGGCTTTAATCTCCAAACAAGACATTTTTGTATTAGGAAAAAAAAAACAACTCTACCACCCCCTCACTTTTCACTTCCATAATCCCTCTTTAATATCTCACACTACCACTGGCATTGGCCTCCTGCAAAGTGGAGGATTGGATTACTAATGTCAGGAATGCACCGGAGGAACATGATTGAACATGCCACTCTAGTGCATGTATTTAGTGGCCTACCATGTTTTGTGATGCATGTTGGGTGGAATCACTACTCCCTTTTCCACGGTAGTGCAGGCTAAGGAAGACTCAATAGGATAAGAGCTGGTACCAACTCCAGCTGTCCATAAAACTAGATCAAAAGCATTCGCTCATCCCTCTGAAGCTGCTGCCCAGCTGACGCATCATTTTTGCGAAAAAAGGTTGCAAAAGAACTGCGTTTGTTGTACTTGTGTATGTCAGGGATGCTCGCAAAGTTAAATAGGCATTAAAGTAAAGCCCAGGCAAAGCAAACCACGACCATCAGCATTAACCCTGCGACTGTCTTTCTCTTTCACTCGTAGCAGTTTTGTTAATAGCAAATCATGTGGAGTTATTTGACAGAGTTGTTCAAAAGGCATCAGGAAGTCGACAAATTAAGAAGAAAGAGATTTTGCAGCTCTGGCGAAAAAACAACAGAATCGCTGACAAAAGAGAGGGGAAAAAAAAGAAAACAAAAGCCCCACAAAGGCTTGTCTGTGAAAGGAGAAAAGCAAAAAGCGAAGCCAGCTAAATCGACTTGTAGAAAATAAAAGGCGAAACAAAAAATCATTATTTGCTTTTTGCAGAAGTGGCAGGTAGAGTAGCAGTAGCTCTTTGCAGCTGCCTGGTGTTTATTTCACAGCCTGACCAGGCTGTACCCACAACATGTAGCCACAGGCCCGGGGCACCGAACCATTTAGATCGTGCTGTGCACAAGGTCTGCACCTGTCATCATGACTGATGAAAACTGCACCTCCAACGCCTGGGCGCAGGTAGCCTCACCCCACTGCTCATTGCTCACTTCGTCTCTGAGCACAAAAAAATCTTCACACCTACAGTTTACTCTTTATGAAGAATTGGTCAAATCAGTAGAAACAGTTTATGAAGTGAGAAAGAATTTTTAAAAAGTCATAATGACAAAAAAGAGGAATTGAATAATTCCCCTTGTGTCTGTGTATCAAAAAAGTTTATAGTATTTTCTTTTTCATGTGTTAAAGAAAATGTTCACATTGCCTTGTTTGATTGATGAGAAATTAGTTAGTATAGACTGTATGTTTCTGCTCTAAAATTATGAATAAATTAATGTTTTCGTCCTCAAGGTATCTTGTCTGCAGTCTAAGTAATGAACAACAGCAACACACAACATGAAGGAAAGAACACAAACTCCATAGTGGTCTGTTTTCTTTGGGTCGTTTATCTAAACCAAACAAACTGCATACCAACAAGATGTGGGTCACATTCTTTATCAAAAGATGCTAAAAATAACAAACAAGCAAGTCCTTATGTCCCTGCAATGAGGTCGGGGGTTGGACAAAGGCACCATTCTTTACCAAAGCCACAAGCTCGACCTTCTCCTGCTCAGACTTTCCATGGCTGAAACCTCTTTGCGAGGCATTTTGGTCCCTGCTGCTTTTCATATTCCCTGATACAACCTCCACCCCACCCCCGAGCTCATCAGGAACAGGAGTGAGGAGAACTGTACGAGCTGTGACGTCATGGTAGTGGACTTTTCCAGAGGCGGGTGTTTCCCCTCCAGGTGGGAGGGGTCAAAGCTGAAAGAGGGAACTGTACTGTCAATGCTGCTCTGTTTCACATTTTATAAACGAGTTCCCTACCGCATATTTAAAATGTGAGACACAGTGGGACCTATATGTTCACGGACATCCAAGTTCTGTTTGGCTGCGATTACGTGTGAAGGTGCCTTTATTTCCCTTTTTACAGGCAAATACCGTGAACAGAAGTCTGTCACCAAACTTTTCAATTTCTGTTGGTGAATGTTGACTTCTAAACACCTTTTTTTCTCTCCTCTAGTTTTGGTAAGCGATCAGCGGGCAGCCTGCGACGTGGATGTGAATGCATCGTCCTGGAACCCTCAGAGATGATTGTGGTGAGTCCCACTTTTCAAACCCTTTGAACGCAAACCTCAAACGCACCACAGAATTTTTACAACATCAAATGGCAAATTATATCATGACAAAAGCTCATTCACAGAGAAGTGGTGGACAGTAACAAGATGCAAAAGCTTAGAATGCAGCTATATTTTTCTGCCACTGAACTAAATCCCACCTGTCATGTATCTATAAGGTGTTGTTGTTGTAAAGCTTTTTTATCTTAGAAACTTCTCTGACTGCTACGGTAGCAAAACTTCCTCCCATTATTTTCTACCACTAATAACTTCCTAATTTGTGTTTGGATGCAAACAAACAGTGACATAAAATACCAAAGCTAGAAATTACACACTTATTCAGCTGTCTCAAATGTCTTTCGACCGAAAGAAGAAGAATAAAATATATCCATCTTATTCACAAAACATACATCATGCGACACAGAATGTGGTTATAATTTAGAATAATGCCTTTGATCGTTTGCCCCTGTGATGTTTAAGACTAATCTGCGAAAGCACCATCTACTGATAATTTATCCCAGTATTACAGCAAGTTGTCATGTTTAAATGTGTCTCTGCTGGAGTCCTTCCAACATGAGGGGTCACATGAGTGGAAGGCTCAGAGAAAGTTTGTCCCACTTTTATGGAGTATTAAATGTTGTTTCACAGTTGTCGAGAACTGATTGACCCTGTGTTAGTGGGACATAGACGCATGAGGTAGCAGGACAATACAGTCATCTGTTGAGGAGAGGCCCTCTGAGGCCTGAGCATCAGAACAGATGCAGTTCTGCTCATGACTTTGCACCATCGGGCAGCGGTAGCCTATATTCCAAACAAAATGGACATTGTGCAAATTCGAACAGCTGTTAACCACAATGTTAGGGGATTATGCCTGTGTATGTTCTGTAACTGGAAATTTGTTCTGGACTGGAATTCTGTTTTTAAGAGGTCATCGTTCATCTGAAGGTCATCATCAGTCGTAAGTCGTGTAGTGAGACGATGTCCTGATGTCATACATTTTTTTTCACCGTCCGCAGATAATTTTGTCTGCCACAGTCTGCCACACAATTACTTGCCTCGTCCATAAAATGTCATGGTTTTCAGAAACTTGTTTTGTCTCAGTAACGTATTCATCCAAGATAAATATTCATAAAATATCTAGTCGTCAATCATAGGAGAGTGTGAAGCGTTTAATCCATACAATTGAAAAAGTGTGAAATTTTTACTCGAAGTATGAATTTAGAACAAATAATCAAATATTACCATCAAAATAATGACATGGTTTTTTATGTTTATTAGCTAAGCAATTAATCCCTTAGTTAATGGAACACGGAATACTAGCAAAGAGTTATAATAAATCACAAATAAACACTTGTGATGTAAAACAGATTTGTGTTTAAAGAATACATTGGTCCGTTAATGGAAAAAAATAAATAAATGAGTAAACTGGAAACACAACAGACCTTGATGCATGCATGTAAAACCTAATTAGCATATTTATTATTCTGTTGTTGACCAGTTGCAAGCAACTGTGTGTTGAGAGATTTGAGCAAAGCCGTACAAATATTTTGACTTTTTTTTTTTTTTTAACTTCAGCCAACCAAGCTGTTCACGCTGTGGATATTGATGCTAACATGAGACGTCTTTTTTGCTGCATACCGAGTAAACCATCGCTCACACATGTAGCTATACCCCGGTCCCTCTAACACATAAAAATCCATCCAGAGCCAGTTTTGCACAGGAAGACGTCAGATATAACCCATGTCTTGTCAGTTTGCAAACAGCGGCTGTCTGGCACTGCCGCAGTTACAGACCAGGAATTTTTTTTCTTGCCGTGTCTCCATGAATGTGCACAGTTGGGAGGGGGTTATGGGTGGTTCTGTTAATGGAGCTTCTACTGTATCACGCACACACAAACTCCCCATAATAACACCCTCAGCTCTGCTCACTGCAGACACTTTGTGGCCTTACCCCACTTGCTATTATAGGTGCCAACCCACCCTATAATCAGTGAAAGGGGTTTTGCATTACTGCAACATGAGGATCTATGCAGATGGGCCCACAGATGCACACATGAAGACCTGCAGTTAGACACATGAGCAAATAGACCAGTGCACCCAAAGGGAGATAAATAAGCCCCTCTCTATGTGTCTGTACTGTACACACACACACAAACACATCGCTCAGAGATTTAGCAATTAGACACAAATCACACTTTTGCTCACTCTCACAACTCCCCTGCCGTTGTCATGGCAGCGGTTGGTACGGCAGAGGGAGATTTTGGCAGCGTAATCCCAAATGCTGAACGCTGTGAAACGTGAAGCCGTGGTAGAAGTGGCAATCGAGAGAAGAGAGGAGCAGCAATTGCCCCAAAATTAAAGAGAGGAGGAAAAAAAGAGGGAACTTGCATATGTCATTCCATCATGACCCAAAGCCACCAAGGAACAGAATGGTCTCATTAGAGAAGCACTGTGCCAGAGATACTTAAGAAAAGTCCTGAGTATGACTTCACTGACTTTGATGCTAAATTGGCATTTTTTGCCAGTTTCCATTTGGTAAATATTTTTTTCCCCTTCACAGTCCTTCCTGCATGTAGTTTTATTATAGATGATATGTTTAACAGAGAGGAGTTGAGTTTCTGTTTCTGTGTTTATCTTTGACCCCGCCAGGTTTCATCTCTCTGTAACTGCCTGCCGATCTCTCCCCCATCAGCCCTCTTCTTCTTCTCCTCTACCTCCTTCTACCTTGTATCCTCACTCGAGCTACGTTTCTTCTTCTCTCTGTCTCTCTTTTTGTGTTGCGAGCTCCCTTTGACGTAGGTGTGCATGGTGCAGCCCACACTCACTTCTATTTTTACGCAATGAGAGGGGTGGAAGGACTGGAGGACGAGGAGGAATCAGAGATGGAGTAGGGGGGTGGGGTTTTTGGTATGAGTGTGTGTTTGTGTTTTGAGTAGACGTGGGCATGGGTGTGAAGGAAGACGATGATCCTCACTCCCACCATCTCTCTTCCTCCCTCCCTATCGTTTCCAGGTGGACTATATGGATGAAAATGAGGAGTACTTCCAGCGACAAGCCTCGCACAGACAGTCCCGTAGGCGCTTTCGGAAGATCAACCAGAAAGGGGAGAGGCAGACGATCATCGACACGGTTGATCCGTACCCCACTGGGAAGCCGCCCATAGCCCGGGGATACCACACGGTGAGTTGCACTCTGTCTTTGAGTTTGGTGTTAACCCTCGCTGCGGTGAATCCCTGTGCACCCCAGAGGCTGCTCGACGTCGCTCTGTTGCCATGTTTGTGTTCTCGTTTGTGTCTCGCTCCCTCCTCCAAACCTGTTGTGCTTCCTTGTGTCGCCTGTTACACGAGCTTCTTGTTTACTGTCTTCGGTGGCTGTAGCTGCCTCTGGGTTGTAGTTTGCTGTAGTTTGTTTTGTCTTGATTTGTGATCATGTGGTGGAAATCGGGGCTCTTGTCCTCAGGTTTGTGGTCTCATAGTCTCTGCTGTGATCTGTCCTTCCTGTGGTGTTGAACTGTTGTTTTAAACCATTCTTCTAATTCTAAGATTAGCCTTGGTGGACTTTGTAATTCTCTTGCTGGTGTCTCCTGTGTGTCACCCTGTCCTCTCTGTAGTAACTGTATTTGTAATTGTTTTAGCATCTAGATGCCCCTTTAAAAACCCTGTTTGTTTGTCTCCTTATGATTGATAGAATACATCTATAGTGTGAGTTGCTGTTTGTGTTTTTTGCACTTTTTTGTCCAGCAGATGTACTTACACTCCCTGTCGCACCCTGTCCAACATGTATGAGTGTGGAAGCAGTGAATACAACCATTGTTTTCTTGCCTACACAAGTGAAGCATGCTCTAGAGAACCTTCTTCTCACAAAGCACATTGCTATGTGATGACCATCTAACCAGTGGAAACGTAATTAGTTAATTTTAAAGTTGTGTGTTTAATGTGGTGATTTGAGACTTAATCTCAGTGGTTTGAGATGAACATGAAATGATTTGGAAAAAAGGTTGGAAAGCACTTGAAGTAGCTTCTCTGTACTTCAGAATCCATCAGCCTGGTTGAAGTTGAAGATGAGAATATATTGTAACTGGTATGTTATAACAGGATTGTGGTGGGAGGCACCCTGTACCATACAGCACTGTTCTCAGGTGAAGTACATTTTGTACATCAGTACTCAGTATCTGATGTAGTCCTCAAAAACACTTATTTTTGATGATAAGCTTTTCAATGTCTGTAGACTGGAGAATTGACTATGCCAAATATGAAAGATGAAATAAGATACTGTATGTGGGTTGGTGTTCTGACTCTTCAGAGATCCAGCCACAGTGCCGTATCGAGTATTGACTTCTCTCCATGTGATGGGATTCGACTCCAACAGTAGAGAGCTAGTTGTTCTTTGAGTTGCACCAGGTCCTCTTCCCTCTGTGCTTTAATTTCTCTGGGAATAGGAAGCAAAGCCTGTTCACACTAATGATGTAAATATCCAGCATGCAATAGCTGCACAGAGGTTTTCCTGTACTACCCAATTTGACTGCATTCCCCTCATTCCGGACGTTCCCGTGGGGGTTCTGACAGTCTATTGGTTCTTCTTGGAACGCTGTGAAACAATCGCTGAAAAAGGAAAATGCAGCGACTGTCATTTTCCTCCCGCCTCCACACAGCCCCACCCCGTTCCCTAAATTTAGACCGGCTGTGTTTTTGATTCAACGCACTGCACTGAACTTTCTCATGGCCCGACCCATCGCACTCAGCTCTCGTCGCTCTGATACTGTTCCTGTGGGAAGGATGGAGCGGTGCCATGGCAACCAGCAGTCCCAAATGGGCTCTGCTTGAGTGCACTGACAAGTACAGTAGGGAAGGATGCTAACTTAACACGAGTGCAGTGTGCTGCTGCTACGGCTGCTGTAAGGCTGCTGCTGCTGCTGATGATGATGACAGAGGGGCGGAGGCGGGCAGAGCGACAGAGGAATGAAGCTGGATGGATGCTAAGCCGACAGAGCAAGCTAATCTCCAGCATTAAGAATGCCAGGCACCACTCACATTTTCCTCCCGACTACCCAGAGGCATATTTAGGAGGTGAGAAATGTGCCGCGGAGAAACTTGGGATTAAAGAAAGGAAATCTCTTCAGCAGGCAGGGGTTGTGTTTGGCTTAGTCACTCCTGTGAAAGCAAATGTGAGGCTAGGCATGAAAACAGAGGAATCGCCGATCTGAAGGTATCAAACATATTTCAATACAATAAGTTCTGTAGACAAAAAGGTGAAATTTAAGGCTAAGGTGATTAATTAAATAAGAATAATGAATAATAATAACAGAGATAGTAAATGTTTTAGAATTGCTTATTTCTCCAGCCACCAATTCAGTACTCGTATATTCCGTTAAAAATGATATGAAAGTAATTAGACATTAAATAAGCTGATGTATCAACAAAAATATAATTGTCAGCTGTGTGATAATAGATACGTTGCCGAAATTTATTTTCCTATTTCACATCACAGTAAATGAAATAATTTATTTTAAATGTTTTTTAAACAAAAGACTTTCGGAGAGAAATGTCAGCAGATAAATCAATAATGACTTCAAACGTTAGCTGTAGACTTAGACTAACCATGCTTTTAATATTATTGATTTCAGACATATGTTGAAAGGGATGTACCAATCATGGCACAACATGAAATAAGTTTATAGTGCAACCAAAACTATATTCATTCATTTCAAAATGGTGCAGTGCTGACTGTCAAATCTGAAATTTCTCCGATGTGAGAATGAGATTAGATCAGTTATCTTATAATAAAATGTTGAGTGAACCTCTTCATTTCAATCCACATGGCTTTTTGAGCTTAACGAGATGTGACGTACCAATGTCAGTCTTTGTCCTCGGTGCTGTATTAACTCATTATCCTGAAATAAGCAATTTTTGCTTGAAGTGGAACGGCCTTCACACGTAGCAGGAGCAGGCTGTAACTGCAAGGTCACTGGTTCGATCCCCTGTAGTGATCAGACAGTCTGTAAACAGCTGTGTGGGCTGCAGAGTGAACATGCTTAGTCATTGTATGTTGTTCTAGAGAGTGTCGGCTTAATAACTAAAATATAAATGCAATGCTGACACAGTAGTGGAACTCCCAGTGGGAGTCCTGACACACACACACACACACACACACACACACACACTGTCACTGGAGAGTCTTGGTTGAGAGAGCGCAGATGATTAATTCAGACATAAACTGTGACCTTAGTTCATTCAGCCAATGTGTTAAAATCTCTCAGGGGCTGGATGACAGTGTTTATCTCCCTGTTACGATGGACTTGGTCATGTTTGGAACAGAGAAAACTGTCCTTTATCACCTCAGCTAACCAGTGTGGTAAATCTGTTGGTTTTAGCAGCAAATAAAGGTCGAGGTTGTTCGCAAGTGTTAAATAACTTCCACCTGAGCTTCTGTCTTTTCTATGGCTCAGGTAGTAGTGTACTACATCAAAGCAGGGTGCTTGTGGTAAGAATGTGATCTAACTTCTACCAGAGAGGAATGAACTGACCTTAACAATATTCCTAAGGTGAAAGTTGGCAGCTTTGGCTCCACTGCACTGTTCAAATTTACTGTCAAAGACCGCACCTCATTTTTGCTGCTTGTTGGTTAACATTAAAAGCTTTTGATTTACAGTATGATGTAAGCTCATCCTCTTTTTTTAATGTCTCCTTAACGTGCTGAAGTCACTGTTGCTCTCATACCAAATGTTGCAGCTGAAGTTCTCATCTAAAAGCTTTAGTTAGTTTGTCATCAATAGAGGCAAAAATAACATTCAAAGGATTTAACGCACCTTTATGAGAATAGATTAGGTTTATGAGAATGAATCAGGGCAGCGAGGAGGACAGTGTATTCAGCATATCTCCTGTTTTGACTTTCTAAAGGTTTTTTTTTTCGGTGTCTGTCATTCAGTGTGATTGCTGACCACTACACTCCTGATTTTGTTCGTCTCCCTCCTATTTTTTTTTTAAGCTCCTCAGCTACAAACACCATCCTGGACTCTCTACACAGATGAGTAATGTTCCTACTCTGGGTGTACTCAGTGGCCAGCAGGGCATCCAAGGCCCCAAACAGCTGCTCTATAAATATACAAGCAGCAGGAGGCAGACAATCAATACTCCTTTCACTCTTTTCCTCTCCACCGGGGCAGCCTGGTGGTTAGCGAGGCCGCCCTGTAATCACAGGGTCACAGGTTTAATCCCAGTAACAGCCAATGTGTCCACCAACATCATGTGTTCTGTTGGAGTGCCCTTGAAAATGACATTGCTCAATAATTCACTGACACGTTTTTATTTCTTTAGGGTTAGGGTTAGGGTTAGATGAAAGAGTGACTAATGACAAAGCTACTGTCGGTCTATTTGTTTTCAGTAGTATATTTGGAAGATCTTACATGTGATCAGGTCTGAAATACAGAATAGTTAATAGTTAGCTTGGGGTAGGGCTAAGCTGGCTGTGTCCAAAGGTAGCAAAATCTGCCTACCAGCTCCTCTAAAGCTAAGTAATTAACAAATGTTAGCTTGTGTGTTTAATCCATACAAATATTTCAGTTTTTAAAAAAAAAACAGAATTTGTGGTTTAACAGTGCCAGGCGAGCTCTTTCCACTCATTTCCAGACGCCCTACTTTTAATCTTAAAGCCAGCCGCTTAGTCTTTGTGCTCCCTGTCCTTGGTTAAGAGCACTGATAGAGTTGATTATAGTCATTATTACATATTATTATATTATAATGCAAAAGATTTTGCTGCAGGTTGATATCTTTGTTTTCAATATTGTTTTTTTTGTTGATCACTGAAAAGAGTGGAATTGCTTTAACAGAGGGAAGTGACTCATTTTCATAGGAATGATTGCTTCAGAAAAACCAGCAAGTACTATTGATCAAGCTTATTCAGTAGTCACTCTTCTAAGATGCTAACTGTGGCACAGTGGTGAAAATTGTAACATGTCGGCTTCTTCTCACACTTTCTCACCTCCTTTTAACCGACAAGCAACACGTTTGATAACCACCATCTCCTTCTCTTCTTTCCATCGCTCTCTCTCCTTAACCGGGGTCCCAGGAATGCAATAAACCACAGGTACTGTATCTGTTAACAGTGTTGTCTGTTGTTTCAGCGACTGTATGTGGGTGTGTGTTGTGTGTTGTGTGTTCCGTGTTTTGCTTTAGGTTTTATCTGCGTCTGTTGCCCCTATTTGTTGCATCTGCAGACTTAATAAATACCACCCTTTCGCTGGAGGGGTGATAAGGCAAAGATGGAAGCCTGCACCCAAACCCAGCGAAATTGCCTCAACTGCACATATTATCCTGCTGGATCTGAGAATGAACGCGCCTGGTTGAGAACAGAGCTCAACATGTCGGGAGGTGATGACAGAGAGATGATAAACATCACCTCCGGTGCAGCTCATGGGCCTGTAAACGGAGATAATGGTGACAATTTAGCTGATTGAGGTGCACAGTATCTGAAACACTGCCGATGTTCCTGATTATGGTATTGACTGTCTTTAGGGACTGTGGATTGTTTTCCCCACTATGTGTTCATGGTTTTAAAGGATCTTGTGTCATGTTTTGTGACGATTTACTGATAGTGTTTGATAAGTGTTTGATTATGTTGGCTTTTAAAGGGACTTATCTAACATTTGTGCATTCGTAGACGTAATAAACACATTTTCACATCCTCCTGCTTCTTCTGGAGGCAGTATGTCCTGTTTCAGTATCTGGTCAGGGAGTCCTGCAGTGTCCAGGTAGAAATGGACAGCAAGTCAGAGGTTGAAAGATCAGAGCTCGAGGTGTTGAGCAGTCAAACCTGGTGAGCGACGCCAGCGCCGAGAGAACAAACCTGCCACTCTCTGTGGCGAGAAAAAGCCAGGCTCCTATTTTTAGAGCTGTCCTTTGTGACAACCTGCTCTGCTTCAGCTGTACACAGATACAAAAGACCCAGTGGAGAATAGACACGGTGTAGGTACGACAGTGCTGAAAGCCAAAATGTTTCATTGTGTGTATTTTTTTTATTGCTTTCTAGCCTCCTGCATTCCTTTATCATTTGGTGTTTCGACTCAAATTTATTCAAAGGCGTTTTTGAGTTGAAACAAATGTTAATTTTCACAATCTGCTCTTTGACTTCCCTGTGAATCTGCTAATGTTTTTGCACATAAAATATAAATGGCTTTTTAAATGTCCCTAAGCCTAAGTTGACATATTTTAGTAGCTTGTTTTGCTTTACAAACTTCTTCAGTTAACTGGAAAAAAAAACAGCAAATAAATGATATAACTGGCTCACTGTCACTGGCATGGTTAATCAATCATTTTAATAGTTTACTCATAAATTTTGTTTTGGTCAGTTCATTAGCAACTAATTGTTTCAGCTCTAGAGCTTTTGCATTTATTTTAAACCAGTAAAGCTAGTGGAAACGACTTAATTGTCAAGCATAGCCAGTGTGATTGATGACATAGTCTATTATCTATCGTATCTAACAGCATAAATATACATTCCGAGTTGTAGTTTATCATTCTTGGTTTGGATGAAGTCCGCTTCTGAGTGTCTCCTTTTAAGCCCAGACACCAGAAAGCAGAATCTGTGTTTATAGTTATTCATAGCAACATATCAAACATTATGCTTTGATGGAAATGGAACAGATATTTTAGGACAGAGTTTATGCTCGACAGTACATGTAAAATTTTGCCACTGCAGCTGCATACGGTTCATTTCTCATCTCATCTCTCATTGCTATTGAACATACTTACTGACATTTGATGTGCTTTTCATGTCAGTTTTGACATTTAAAGACCTTTTTGAAAGTTGAGTATTTTCAGAGGGGCTGACAGATGACATTTATTTCAATGGTAATGAGCCTGCGCAGCGTGGATAACAAAGCACAGTGTTTTTGTTGTCTGTGTTACTTAAATCTGATCACAATCTCTGGAAAGAGGAGTTTGATGGGGGTAGACAAAGCTGGATGCTGCAGGAGAAAAACACGTTTTCCATGAGTCTAAAATCAAATTTGAACATCTGTCTTGCTTCGTGTTGGGTCTTAATGTTGGGAAAGAATGTGACAAGAGATCGTGGTTGCAATAATTTGGTGTTTCCAGTTTAATTTGAGACAGTAGTCTGGCGTGAAGAAATGAAAAAAACAACATATTACTTTTGTCTTTCTTTTGGTTTCTTTCTCATGTGAAATTGAGAGAAACAGGAACACTGGGCATGGTGAAACTCTTACGTCTGACTGACACACTAATCCCCCCTCACCCCCCCACTGTCATGTTAACTTAAAGACTTCCAGTTCATAACCTTCATAGTAAGTCCATAACCTGATCCGGAAACCTCTGGTTAAAGATCAACATTTCAGTGACTTGCCAACAGTCTGACTCTACCACTTATTCTCCAAAACCACTTTTCATCTTCCACTTTGATGAATGCACCTCGTAGCAGGTGCAGGGCTACAACAGATGTTTTGCCCTCGTGCACCCACTGAAATAATCTTTTTAACGTGACCGGCTCACACTTGTTTCTGCCAAATTATTTTTTCAGAGCAGCATGCAGGTGACGACAGCTTGATAAATGAAATCATCCCTCAGGCTGTAGCAGCTCCGAAAACATAGTCTCTTCATTAGATCATCTTTCTCGTTATAACACCGCTATTTAGAGGTGTTGTAATGAGACTGATGCCGATAATTCATGCACCGAGCAGGCAGTCAGCAGCACTGTGCTTCCTCTGCAGGCAGCTGACATACACACTCAGTGAACGAGGGAACAATAATCAATAACTGAGAGGGGTTTTGATCCTGCAATTGCCAGTGTGTGTCTGTGAGGTGAAGTTTTCTTGAGAAAGACCCTAAAAGAAGTCGCCTGCTTGCTCACTACGAGTCAGACAAGACTGGGAGCTGAGGTGTTTTATGATGCAAGATGGAGTTTTATATGTTGAGGTTGAGGCTGGTTTATATTCTGCCTTTGTGTCCTGGCTGTACAGTAAATTTGTGTAAAGAGTTGTATTTGTTAATGGCACAGGGCAACGAGCAGAGAAAATGCATCTTGTTGTGTTTAAGCAATTTTTTACGCAGTAAATAAAAAAAATTAATTTTGCAAGAATTGAATACAAAATATTTGTGAGTCGTTCATCCGCGAGTAAATGTAATGATTTTAGTTGCTGACACGCCGTTTAATTTTTGCTGCAATATGGTTAAATGAAATATTTTGGTGGACTCTCACATCCCTCGTGTTGTTGTATGCAACGTGAGACAGATGTCTTTACAATGTCTAGCAGAAGACTGTAAAATGTGAATTTACCTTCTGTCATTTCTGTGAATGTGAATTTAAGGAAGTGAAGTAAGGTGTTTCAAGATTTCAAGATGTTGCCATGCGCTCATCACTGTTTCCATCACACTCGAAACACTTCTCTGCGTGTGTGTTTGTATACTGGTGTCATCCAGCGGCGTAATGAGGTTTTTATGGTTTTACTGTTACGCATCAGCAAACAGAAACCATCCCATGGCATATGCTGTAAATCCACGGAGCGGTTGCAGGCGTGCCAGCTTCACAGACTGTTTACAAATGGCAGACAAAGCTCCGCCCCTTCAACCTCATGCATTTAGTGCCTTCTGCAATTGAGCATGAGTGCGTTTACGTTATTCTCAAGTGGCATTATTCACATCACTGTCACAGTCCTCCATGATCGATGGGGCCCTGCCTCTTTGCCTTTACATTTAGCTTGTGATTAGTCAGTAAAAATGCCCTGTTTGTTCCTAGAAAGCTTTAAACAAGGGGGGTTGGGCCAAAGGGTCTTATTCCCCAGACATGACCCCCGTTGCCGTGGTGATGTAATGATGCCCTGGCCCTCCAAACCCCCTTTGTTATTGTTGGCGACGTTAATGACTACCCTGCACAGCAAAGCACCTGAGCTTTTTTTGTTGTTTCGATACATTACATCATGGCTTGGGGCAGGAGAGGTGATGTCATAGTGGGTCTCCAGCTTCCCTCCCCCAACACAACCTCCCACGCATCTCCCCATTGCTTTGACTGGAGCAGCTCCAAAACCAGCAAGTTGCTTTCTAGGCTTTGTCTGAGGCGGAGCAGCCAGGCTCTTCAAACATCATAACAAACCCTCAGCCTCAGCTGTCTGCACACAAATATGATTAATGTGTCCAAGGTTCTGTAGGAATTATTTGATTGTGCTTTAATATATGCTTTATTTTTTTATTTTTGGAATTTTTTTTGGTCACTTTTGTATTTCTGAGTGTTCTTTAAAATCTTATTGTATTAGTTTAAGAAATATTGTCATATTTCTTTTTCAATTAGTAATTTAAAAAAATATTTTGACGTAACAAAATCATTGTTTACATATATTATATTGATAAGCTGTCTTAACTGTTTCTGTGTAGCAGAACTAGTAAGTTTTACACAGTACTATTGTACTAAACGCCCGTTTCTGTTCTGTCTCCTATTTATCAAATCAAAATCTAAATGACAAGAAAATAACTGCCGTGTATAAAAATGACAAAATGACTGGCAGTGTCAAATATGCGGCACAGTGGTATGACAGCAAAATAACGAATGTCAGAAATGTTTTAAAAAATAAATAAATGTCACATCTTTTTCCCTTTGAGGCGTGACACTAGTGGTGATAGTGAATCTTTATCTTCCATAGAGTAAATTCTGGACAGCTCCAGTTGGAGATATTAAGTCCATATGTGGGATGTGGATGTCGTCTCTGTTTACCTTTAGACCCTCTTTGTTCCCTGTGATGTCATGTTTAGTGTCACCCTCCTCATATCTCTGTCTGTCAGGAGACCCTCAATATATGGGCTCTTCTGAACAACCAATATCCGCAGTCTCTAGAGGCATGGCCTGCAGCCTGACCACACACACACACAGACAGACTAGACACTTATATTTTCCGTCTGGCTCTGTCTCTGTCTCTCTCGAAGCAGAGAGGTGTGTTGTGGTGTTTGTGATGTGAAGCCCAGTTAGCGATGCTGCTGCTGACTGTAGTACAGCTGATTGAAGGTGAAGTGGCCGACTCTATTGCCACTATTCCTGTCTGTTTCTTACAACCACTCTCGACCCCCCCCCCCACACACACACACACACACTCCATTTCGCCATGTCTCGCTGCCTTCGTCGCCACAGCAACCAAAGGCCCTGGAGGCTGTGTAGGGGGCTGAAAGGGTGGGTGTTGAGTTGGATGCGGGGGGCTAGTGCTCACCCGGTTGCTATGGCTATTCCAGCTGAGTGACAGTGACAGAGTGACATCATTGCTGCCGGTATCTGTTCGGTGCTGCTGTTGCCCCACTCTCCTTCCTCCTCCATCTTCCTCCACTCCCTGCATCTTTTACTTCCCTTTACTCGAGAAATACAATCTCACTCTTCCTTCCCTGTCTACCTCCTTTACACACTCTCTCAGGAGGAAGTGCTTCTGTCTCATTTTCTGTCTCCCCGCCCAGGAAATGGCTTTTCCTTCATGCGGTTACTATGCCAACCAGCTCCAGCCGCTTTCTGGTGCCGAAGTGAGGGCGATAATGGCATTACTCGCACTGTGCTCCTTTCCTTTCCCTATCCCTCCATCCCTCTATCATCCATCTGTCCAGCCATCCATTTCTCTCTTCTTCAGTACCCCCCCCCCCCCCCCCCCCCCCCCCCCCCCCCTCCCCCCCCCTCCCGCCCCCTTCCCATCATTACCACTCCCCTTGCAAATCTCTTGCCTGTCTTTTTGTTTTGTGTGACATCTCATTTCACCTCCTCTCGTCTCGTCTTCCTCACTTTCATCTTCACATCCGCCCTTCTCCTCTCCCCATCTCTCTATCAGTGTCGGTGGGGGTGTCATGAGCCCTCCAGTGGGGCACAGCCGTACAGCATCACTGTCAGGCAGGGAGGAGGTCCTGACTCCCCCCCCCCCCCAGTCTCCACCAACCCCACCTCCCCTCCCCTCCCCTCTGACACACATACACACATCTCTCTGCTCCCGTTACAAACACACTCCACTCGGCTGGAGGCTGCAGGCGTCTCGCTCTTCAGATCATCTAATGGCGCAGAAAGGCGCTGGTGGTGGTGGTGGTGTGTGCCTGCGCTCTCCTGTGCGCGGCTCGGCTTTCGAGTGAGGGAGGGAGGAAGGAGAGAGAGAGAGAGAGACAGATAGAGGGAAGGCGGAGGGAGTAAACGTGAGTGAAAGTGTTGTCAGCCATTTTTCTCATCTTTTTTTCTCCCCCCCTCTGTTTTCTGCTTTATTATCTGCTCCGGCTGGAGATGTGATCGTCAAGTGCGCGGCGCAGAGAAGCGGCTGTGTGGTGTGTGTTTTTCTTTTCCTCTTCCCCCGCTCGGATTAAAGGAGAATATGGCTTTCTTTACTCCTCTTCCTCCTCCTCTGTGGGGCTGAGAGGTTCCTGTGGGAAGGAGGCAGGAATAAACGCCGGCGCTGCTGCTGGGTTCGGAGTCGAATCAGGCCGAGGGACAGCGGCGACTCCCCGAACTGTCACGGCGCCGCCTCCCCCCGGAGACACGGCGCAGCCTCGGGAGGGGAGAGGCCAGGTGGCCGGGCTGGGTATGGGGGTCTGCGCTGCAGCATAGAGCAGCTCCGGGATGTTAGATCTGAACATTTGTTCATTATGAAACCATTAGCAGCGTCAGACAGCAATGGAGTCCCGAGCCAGCAAGATAAAACCCCGGTAAGTAGCCTATCGACGCTCAGCGTCCTCTCTCCATCCCTCTTTCTTTACCCCCCTCCCTCGTTTATGACCCACTATGATATGATTATACACCGTATAATGGACGTGCATCGGATTTCTATCGAGCCTGTGCAGGATGAATGGACGCGGGGCAGACCGGGTAGGTGGTGTGGGGGAAGGGGGGGGGGGGGTGTATTGTTGCCCTGTCGAGCCTCCGATGTGTGTCAGTGTGTTGTACTAGAAACGGCCGCCATGTGCTTGCTGTCACACGCACGCACGCGCGCTGATTTTTAAGGTCGCTCTCATAGGCCGGGCACCTTCCGGAGAGCGCGCAGATCATACAATTAGCAACATGTCATAGATTAAAGTGATGCCTGTAAAACTGTTATGTCACCACGATGCCAATACGGCATCATCAGCTGCGCGCGCGCACATACACACACACACACACACAGGTGCAAGTGTGTTTAACGAGCGACGTCTGTGCCCTCATTATGTTTTACGACGCACCGGTGTGACCATGTTTGATTCCTGCCAATGAATTTAACCGCACCGAGCAGTCGACCGCACCAGGCTCCATTTGCAATTGGGGAAGATAAAAAAAAAAAGTCAGCGCGAGCGCTAGATGATGGAGGTTTAATGGGAGAGGTGATGTCATGTGTGCAGGGATGAAGCGGTGCTAAATTCAGGTGTCCCTTTAGAGATTTTCTTGCTCAAGCTCAATTCTGTTAAAGGAGTAGGAAATCGGGCCGTTTCCGGGATAGTGTGGGTATTTTTAGTGTCCGGTCCTCGTGTGGGTTCATGATCAGGACCAGATGAAACGCTGTGTTATTTCTGGTGGCGCTGTCCGTGGTGCTGGAGGCAGCCGGCAGCTCGTGCAGACCTCTGAAGGCCTCAGCTGATCCGCACTTGAACTGTAAACGGATTGATCCGCTGTCAGCGTCGCTGGCATCGCTCACACACCCGGGCCACGCGCGCGTTCACGAGCTCTCACGGGCACGCCGGTAGTGTTGTAAATCACACTGATTGATGGACGATTCACGGATCATCCTGTGTGTCCTCACAGCGGGTGAAGTATTATTGCATCTTTCGCAACATCTCTTAAGGTCAATTTTCAATATGATTTGTGCTTTCCTCTTAAATGTAGTCAGAGTCGACTAAGTTGTGTATGTATCTTTTTATATTGTGTAGTATTTGAAGGCGCTCTTTGGCTGATGCTTTCAAATCATTACAGTCCAAAGACATGTAGATGTGATGTGCCCTTTGATTTGATTGGTTTTCCAGTGAGGCCTTTGCTATATGCACACCTAAAATATCCTTGAAACCTTTATGCATGGTTGCTATAGCTACTTATACTAAATATAGATGAAACTTCACATTTGTCGTCCCTAAACGTTTTATTACAAGAAGCCCTTACTGGCAGGATGCAATCACCTCTTCAGCCAGAACATGATTAGAATCCAACACCCTGAGGTTGGATTGAACGAGCAGACATGTTGTAACAATTTCAGTCTTTCATCATGTATACATGAGCTGTTTCTGAGTTTGTCTCTCATATCTATATATGATTGACATTGTAATTGCATATGCCGGCTTGGTAAAGGTCGTCTTTATCAAGGTTTTATAGGTTCACGTCCCCTGTCTCTCCTCTGCTTCTCTATCTTTTCTTCCATTCTCTTCATTTGTTTTTGTTCTGTTTTCTCAGGATTTAGCATACAAATTGAGCCTTGTGTAAATATTCATTTAACCCAGCAGGAGCAAAGTCAATAACAGCCACCCGATCCTATTACATTAGAGACATCACCATAGTAGGTTTATGAGCATTAGGGGCAATATGTTTAATGGCCAGATTGCTTATTTCCCGTATTTAGACCTGTGATTTACATTCTTATAGCTGCATTTTATTTTTACTGCAACAAGGCACATATTGACTTAGACCATCACAGTACAACTCATGTTGATTTATCAGGTTTTATGGACCTGGCCATGAATGCTGTCTCCTTATCTTTGAACATTTTATAGAATTGATGTCCGTATACAGATGACCTCTGCCCAAATGTTTTAGCCTTGCTCGGCTTAGATCATAAATCAGGTGATTACAGTCAGGGTTTTGACACTGATAGGCCGCTTTGTTCCCCTGTTATAACCTGTTTACCTGGTTTTACCTCAAACGTAAATACAATATGTAATTTTATCACCCACATCCCCTATAATCATCACATGACACTCTGTTTTACAGCAGTACTCATTATACAGTAACACCTACTGCACTATATTCCTCATTATAGATAATCATCTACCCTGTGTATCCGCTGGTTTGTGAGGTGCTGACTGGCAGAGGTGTAACTAGGAAGTGGAAAGCCCACAGAGCATATCAGACCCATTTTATGTAACACCCAATTTAAAAGGTTTTAATCTATTGTTCCATTAGGGGCAGGAAACAGGAAGCTGCCACCATGGTCAGCGAAGACCTTTTCTAAACTATCAGTTTAAATAGGACTTGGGTTTTTTTTTCTTCGACGCTGTACGTGCATTTCTGTGCCTCAGAATCACACTGCGTTGGACATGTGGTGTAATAGTACAGATTCACCCCTGCCATAGAAAGTCAGCAGATAGATTGGGAGCTAGCCAGAGCTTCCACCCAGGGCTTCCACCCAGCAATCTAGGTCATTAGGTCTTCAGTGTAATTTAAGGAGCACCACATCTGCTCACATGTAGGCAGAACTCAATGTTGTAGCTCGAGCATTAGAGTGATGCTTAATCCTCCAATGACAGCTGATTGTAAGTGTTTTCTATCGGTTCTGCAGAGTGCACTTCATTTGTTTGTAAGAGCATAGTCAATTTGGAGCACAGGAGTACAGAGAGGAACTTAAAGGTAGGGGGAGCCGGGTGTATTGCAAATAGACTCAGACAAAAGCGTGTTATGTCGATTTGAGTCAATAACGGACACCGCATGATGCAGTGTCATCTTGGCCCGTGATCGGAAAAGCGTAATGAGTGCGTGTCATTGTTGTGCTGGCATCCATTTTGGACCAATCTCTTGCATGCCACTGGGCAGAAGCAGTCAATGTACCACATGCTCATAGACTGAATGGGCCCTGGCTTATTGACCAACAGACGGATGACCTAAATGAGCCGGGAGAAAGGATTAAGTGTTTATTATCCTTTCCCTTTATCCCTCTTTCCTGCCCTCCCTCTCTCTACCTCTCTCCGGGGGAGGGGCTCGTATGTCGGGGGTTTGTTGGAGGAGGTTGTGAAAACCAGCTGGTTGTGAAAACCAGTTGGGATATTATTATTGACATGGAGACCACCGCTGGGCCTGGCTGGAAGGCCATATCGACAAAACTCCTCATGACTGGTCTTGTACTCAATAATGAGAATATTCAATTCATTTACCCCCTGTGGAATCACACTTATTGAATGTGCAGTCAAAGTGTTGAGAACATGTTCCCAAAAATGGGTCATGTACACATACTTTTAGTATAGTTATATATATATACATACATATTAGTGTAATCTGTCCTTGCCTTCAGCTGAACAATTAATTGGAAGTTGGGCCTCAATGTCACTCTGACAACAAAGAAATAACTATAGGGGAGGTACAGTGGCAGCTCCTCCTTACCCGTAACTTCATTTTTGCGGTTGTGTTCTGTGAAAGCGATGCACTGAACCGTTATTAGTTTTGGTCCCAAAAGCCATCAAACGAAAATGTGTTGAGGCTTCATCGCTCCACTTCTAAACAAATACATTCATCACTCTAACCCAATATTGTCCAGCCAATAATAATAACATGGAAGTCAACTGGAGGCACTCAGAGTGAAGCCAACCAGACCAGGGGATGGGAAATTGTAGCCTAAGGGAGGTTTGTGACTGACTGGCCCCTCTGGTCGACCATTTTGGTTAGTGCAGCCGGCCAGATAATTAAACATGATGGCAATCTTTGACACAGTGTAATCACATCCCACCTCAGTGCCACAGTATCTGCACTGCCTGGCCCTCAGTCTCTACTCACTGACACATCAGGACATTTGGCAAAGTGGTAAATCTCATACTCGCATATTTACCATTAATATTAAGAAGTATTTTTCAGGTTTCCAGTTTTCTGCGTTCATACTAATGGCAGCAGAATACTTGGCCCCCCCAAGTCCTTGACTCTTTTATTAGGCCTCATTGCAGATGACTGCTTCAGAGTGTGTGATGACAGACATTTTCTTTAAGTCCGTTTGACAGCAGATGATGTTTCAGACCCATTAGCTTGCATAAGAACCTCCTAATGTTTATGTCTATGCATACTATTTTATTTGTGGTTTAAGTGAGATTGTTTCAGCTCCAGAGAACGATTTCCATAATTACCTTCGGTGGTGTAGCTGTTTACAGCCCAAAATGCATTTTAGGGCAGGTGTTGCTGTCACCAATTCTTCTTCGCTTCAGAGACCATGTCAACTTTTATAGGGTTTGGATGTAAAGAGCGATAAGCCTCATTAGTGACACAATCTGTCCAATGTCAAAGCTACTTAAGGATTTATAGGAGAAAACATGTTTTCCAGTGTCATTTATCAAAGTTCAGTCAAAAGTTGTTTTTTTCTGTTTAAAGGAAAACTTTTAAATCACTGCATGTACATTATAAGTCCAAGACTTATTTACAGTCTATATCTGAAGCTACACAGCATGGATAAAAAAAACTATAAATTCACTCTTAAAATGATTTAGCTCTGATTTCCAACAGTTTGATGAATGAAGCATCCTGGTGAAATCAGCCATATTTGACTTGTAGGTGTAAAAAATGTAATATTGATGAGCTGCCACAGCCAGACGTGAAGCTGAAAGTAGTTCAGAGCAGTCTCCCTGCTGAGTATCAAATATATATTGATAAATAAAACATTTGGCCATTAAATATTCACTCTTATAGACCCTGTGAACCCGTTCACGCAGCATGACTAAATTCATCATTCAGCCCTCTGGCATTCTACTCAGATATGATGAATATCACCCAAACACTATGTATAACACACAGCAGAATAATATTAAAAAATATTTTGAATTAAAAGTTCAAAGTGAAGTTGGAAGGACGATTATAGATGGTAAATTATCCAAAATTTTTAACTTAGCAATTTGAAAAATTAACTGTACATATTTTAGTTTAATCCCAAATATTGATGCATAGTAATATAAGTAGTTGTAGCATAGTAGGCAACTGTTTTTCTGTAATTGGAGAAAACATTCATCCTTTTTTTAGCAGTACAATGAGATTATGTACAGATTTTTCTAAAACAAAAAACTCACTAAAATGCTTGTTTTTCAGTTTTTTTTCAGTCCCCTTATTAAAATTTCAGTGGGAGGTTTCTGATGTATTTTTACATTTCAGGTTCATCTCCATGGGAAAGTGGGTTGGTTCAAAGTGCGGCTAATTACTGTTGTACTTTCTAGTACTTCATACAGTATTAATTACGCAAAGGAGTTTTCCCCATTACTGCCTGGCGTTCATTTACATGATCTAAATTGTATGCGTCAATGGGGGTATTTCCTCAATTTATGCAGTTCTGTTTTGTTTGTTTCTGTTTTCTCGGTTAATAAAACAGTTTTAATGCAAGTAATACCTAACCACCCATATCTGCTGGTGTATAAACTGAAACTATGTGGAGTTTTAGACCTTTTACCATTCCACGTTCTTTTTCACATTAAACTGACATACTAATTGAAGGTGAAGAGGAGGACTTTTATTCCCATCTTGTGTTAAACTTAGATAGATATGTGTGATAGAGTCCATGAACATGAGTGATTTAATTAACAACTTGACGTTCCTTCACTCTGATACTAAATTATGTCCTAATTCAGGCTGTATCAGCAGTACTAATTAATGTTTTATTCTTCTGTTAACATCTGGTATTCACAACAACTGGAGTAAAGACAATGACATATCCCTTTTATTAGACATTTATAGACTTTATCCAAAATAGAGAAGAAATGTGTAAGAAGAGAAGAGAGTGTCCATGTTTTATTTCCAGACAAACGTTAGAATAACATGGTGCTGTGTGTGTTTGTGTGTGTCTGGAAGCGTCTGACAGTCAGCGTGAGTGTCCGTGTGACTGACCAATGGTGGCTGTTGGGCTGGCTGATAACTGACCATCTGTGTGTATGTTATGTGTGTGTGTATGTGCAGCTCCCCGCAGACTTCAGCAGACTTCACCTGGCCGACGGCTTGCACCCACAGGTGACCCACGTCTCCTCCAGCCACTCAGGATGTAGTATCACCAGCGACTCTGGAAGCAGCAGCCTGTCAGACATTTACCAGGTAAGGCCTCCCCACATTGGTGCTGGATCCCGAGCCTGGACTTCCTGGGATAGTTGAGTCACAACAACTAGTTGGTAGATGAGGTGGTACCGTGGTAACAGATTTTTGTGCTCCGTTTCATTTATTCATATAATTTATTTAACCAATGTTTTTCATGAAATCTGAGGGAAAATCCCTGGATAAATCAAAGGGATTGAGTTTGAGTCCAGCTCATCTTTTGGCTCGTCTCGTGAAGTTGGCTAATACATTTTAAGAAAAGGACGTTAGGACGACAAAGTCACGCTGTCAGTGACAGTGCTCAGTGGGTGACGAGCTGAGGGGCTGGCAGCCACGAGCAGGCGGCTCATTCTCCATCCTGACTCCAGCTGTGTCCTCATCACCTCAGAGCACAGTACAGAACTCCTGCAGACCTGATGATGTACAAGTATTGTGTGATAAGGAGCTTTATTGTGGCAGAAAGCAGGGTTCGACTTCTCAGAATGTGTTGTTTGGTTTTAGAAAGGCAATGAAAACAATAACACTGACAAAAAATGTTGAAGGAACTGGTCCAGCACCAGTTTCTTTGACCTCAGTTTGGTTTTGCTTTGTGTTCACGTGTGCAAGGGCATAAACAAGGGCAGCTGTATAATTGTGTGTGGGGATGGTATGAGTGAGCTTGACCTCATAGTTATATGTGTTTCTGTGTGTGTGTCAGCTGGACCATGTTGTCGCCGTCTTGGGCAGGTTGCACGGGCACGTCTGTCCCCAGTCTGTGATCCTGGTCTTGGGCCATCTGCTAGCAGCTGTCTGGTGGTGGTCCCCTGATATCACTGTCTCTGATGATCACACACACACACACAGCTCTGTCTATCCTCATTTGCCAGATACCTACACATACAGTTTTTATCTGACCTGTAGAAAGCCCTCCCTTCTCCTTGTTTACCGCTCTCTTCAGACACCTTTCCGTAACTTTGCTGCATCTCAGTGTCTTCTCTTTTCTTGTCTGTTCCTGTAATCGTAGTCTGCATTGCATTTTCAGCATTTAGCTGGTGCTGGTGTGAAGTATCTCTGAGTAGCTTTTAGATGATGGTAAGCTCTGGGTGCTGACACCACTGGGATGCTCTGCTCACCATGTGGAGAGTACCACCTCGTCTTCACGTCACCGGCAACATGGCGCACTGTTTTGTATCTGAATAAATCATGAAATTGGTCCTTCGGAGGGACTTTGAAAGCATTGATCCAAGAATAGCCCTGATGAAATATTAACAGCGCCTGACTTGCCGACTGACTCTTAATGCCCACTGCATATTTATAGATTTTTAATGTATGTATGTATACAGAAAGGCAACACGGGCAACCTCTGTTTAAATACAGCATGCTGGCTCACACACCATAACAAGTTGCTTACATGTGACATGTGAGCATTATTTGAAGCCTGAAAGGAAGTCATTGTGACATCCACAATTCTCTGTTGTTGATTTATGTGTGCTCGGTAATATATTGTCCGCAGGTTAATGGGTAAGGCCGCTGCATTTGTCTATGATGAAACAAAGTAATTTACATATGAAATCCTTCTTTTTTCAGTCTTTAAGATGATAATTGTTGCAGACTTTTTGATCCTACAGTCTTTTCAGTACCTTTACTCTTATTGATTTATTTTGTTTTCAGATCAGATAAACAACACTGCTTTGTTGTTCAGTGCTCTTTTGCATTCCGCAGCCATAAGGACACGCATATAAACCCTCATCATCTGTGCAGACCCTGTCCCAGCTTCACCCACCATGGTGCGTGTGTGGTGGTGACGCCCCAATGGCCACTCAGACACAGGCCTGAATCATTGATGAGCCTTTTGCACATAGGGGTTAAGGAGAAATGACATAGAGGTTCAGTGAGAGACTGGGTCCCGGGACTCTGAGCTTTGAAAAATTGAAAGCAGACTGACAGTCTGGGAGGTGAAGATGCGTCTGGCTCTGGGATTTTGTGGACAGTTTGTTAAGACAACCTTTTCTTCTCTTTCTATTAAAAAGCCTGAGGTCGAGCAGGATGCTGAGGTAAGAGGGTTCACTGCTGCACTATGGCGTGTCACTGGTACCGATGGTTTTCATTCCTTTTAGTTTCATTCTGGGTGTCGTGCTTTCTCTCCCATCTTAATTTCCTGCTTCCTCATCTTTCATCTTGTGTTTTTAAAATAACAGGGATCTGGCTGTGAGGCCGGTGGTAGAGTTTGCTGAAGGGGAGAGGAGGATGGGGAAGTTAGTCGTTAATTAGCACAGTGCCATGCATAGCAGCCTGTTTGGTATGGAGTGTTGATAACTGTATATCTCATGCTGAATACACCTACTGAAGGTGTGAAATGGGTTGAATGTGCACAACAGTTTTTGTGTACATTTTTTATTTTGCCTTTGTTTGGAAATGCGTGTCAAAGCTTGTGATGTAAAATGATCCTAGCATTGTGTATGTGTTGTGCAGCGCGTGTGTGTACTGTCTGGACAGTTGAACATGACTGTGGGTATAAGCATGGTCAGCAGCTTGCTGTGTTTGTAATGAACGTGTAGGAAGATGATTTGTCTGTCTTCCGCAAAGACAGCTGCAGAAACTCTGACTGTGTGGTTTTGGGAAAGCTGCTGTGTTTAGTCATCCGCTGATGCTGGATGGAGACACCCAGTCCCTCCCTTTTTTTAATCACTCATCCGTTTAACTCATTTCTCCTCTTTTCACACTGTTTAGGCCACAGAGAACGAACCAGGTGACATGGACCTGAGTGGCCTGCCAGAGACTGCCGTCGACTCGGAGGAGGACGACGATGAGGAGGACATCGAGCGAGCGTCGGATCCCCTCATGAGCCGGGACATTGTGCGTGACTGCCTGGAGAAGGACCCGATGGACAGAACCGACGATGACATAGGTGAGCACCCGGTCAGGGTTTTTTGTATTGTCCCTTATAGTTTGTGTCACATCTTCTAAAACTGACTGAATAAGCAATAGTGTTTTAAAAGATTATTAGTTATATTAGTATTAGTTATATTAGTTATATGTGCACAGAGAAGTTCTCAGCTGTAAATGGGGTCAGCACTTGTCCCCATTTTAAGATGAATTCAGTTCTGTGTTAAAGCCATGCATTCAATCAGTTACAGTAAATTTACGTTTTTCTGGAGTCTAAACTGCTCTCATTCACAACATGAGCTTTTCAGTAATTCTCAAATCAGGCTCTCAGTATCATACCCCTGACTCAACTCCAATGATAATGATCCGCACTGGAAAAAAAAGAAAATAAGCACACAGTCTTAGCTTAGCTGCAGATGTGGACTAGAGGAGGATGATGCAGAGAGTAAAAACGAGTGCCAGCTCCCTCCCCCATTCACTGATCCCGCCGCTTTTCACCCCTCCCTTTGCCAGCAGGCGTTTCTAGGTCACTCTGGCACATCGCCTCACCTCTCCCAGCACATTAAACTTTTAGTGCTTCCACAGCTTCACACGATGCCGTTTCCATGCCAAGCACAGGTCAGCTCAAACGCCAGACTGCCACTGCTACGGTGAAGGAAAGGACGTCAAGGGGGGAGAATAATAATTGAAAATAAATAAATAAATAAACATAACATTTGCTTTGGAAAATCCACAAATGTTACTGTGTACAGATAAAATAGGAACTATCCTCTACTAATAGAACCTGCTGACTGTAAAGTCTGTGGGTTTTTGAGAATACTTGAAAACTTTGTTTTTCGGTCATTTAGGTGAACACTTTACATTGATCACTGCCGACAGAGCACTCGCTATAATTTGGGCTGAGGTTCAATGTCTCAAAGTGAACCCACAGAGAGGTCGTTGAGTGACGTGTCAGCAATTATTCCTGGCCTGCCTTGAAAGTTTGTTTCAGAGAAATTGATATTTGGCTGTATGTTCTCCAGATAATGATCCCTCTGTCTGCTGTTCATTGTGGCGATGATCCATGTTGAGGCTCAGCCTCCAGCTCCAGTCTGCATGGCTGGAAGCGAGAGCAGTGCATAAGTGCCACGAGCACTGCCTGTCCTCTTTCTTGACTGTTTGCTCTTCCTCTCAACCTCCTCCACTTCCTCCTCTGTCTCCCACACAGAGCAATTACTGGAGTTCATGCATCAGCTGCCAGCATTTGCAAACATGACCATGTCAGTGAGGAGGGAGCTCTGCGCCGTCATGGTTTTTGCTGTGGTCGAACGTGCCGGCACCATTGTTCTCAACGATGGAGAGGAGGTGTGTGTCTGTCTATATTTATCCACCCATGAGCCTGGTCTCGTGACTCTGCTTTGCCTCTGATTGTATTTCTGTATCTGTGTGCATTTCTGAACTGAACCTTTTCACCCCTTCACACCAACAAATCTCTCCTTTTTCATTTGATTATTTTTTTTCTGCTCTACTAAACCTGAATAGCGGACATCTCTCTATCACCAGGCCACTGTCATCCCTTAGGCAACTAAGGCAGGCATCACTTATTCTCTTTCTCTCTGGCCAAACCCATTACAGTGAAGACAGTGGTGATTGTTTTTTCACTATAATACACTCAAACAACCAAGGGCAGGATGTGCCGTGAAGACCTGACCCCTCCCCCCAAGTAGATCTCCAGTCACAGTTGCTGCTGTTAGATTTAAAGCTGTGGGTTGGCTTTTCAGGATTTCTTGAAACGATCTATATATGATCACTCAAAAGGATAATAAAATGTCAGTTAGTCTGTTTTCTTATTCGTTTCTGGCATATTCCCATGCTGTTGCTGTATCCCTCTGAGGAAAGAAAGAAAGAAACCATCTGTTAATTGCAGCAGTCCCCTTCTCTTTTACTTACTGCATATAAATAACTTTTGACTCGTTATAGGACAACAGCTGTTGGGGCTATTACTCACCTAAACTTAGTCATCATTGTTGTGACCTCTCTTTCTCTGTTTCTGTTTTTTTCTCGTTTCTTCTTCTTCTTTTCACCTTTCACCTAACTATCATCATGTTTTTTCTCCAGTTGGATTCCTGGTCTGTGATACTGAATGGTTCAGTGGAAGTGACGTATCCAGACAGCCGGACAGAGATCCTGTGTATGGGGAACAGCTTTGGGGTGTCACCCACCATGGAAAAGGAATACATGAAGGGTGTGATGAAGACCAAGGTGGACGACTGCCAGGTAGGATCATGAAGCTCATGCACAGGATGACTCAGTTGACCAGAACGCTCATCATCCTTCCTATCCCTCTCTAACTGTTTGTTTTGCTTGGTCTCGTCCAGTTTGTGTGTATAGCACAGCAGGACTACTGCTGTATCCTCAACCAGGTGGAGAAGAACATGCAGAAGGTGGAGGAGGAAGGTGAGATTGTGATGGTGAAGGAACACCGCGAACTGGACCGCACCGGCACCAGGAAAGGACACATTGTAATCAAGGTGACAAATTCACATGCAGTCAGTTTCCATTCCTAACCCAGTCCACCTGCAGAGTTACATCAGATGATTATGTCTGAATGTATGACTTTATGTTGCATTATATATATTTTTAAATATTACATTTCTCGTTCCTTACCGTATTGCGATGTCAAATCTCAGGGCACACCGGAGCGTCTCACCATGCATCTTGTGGAGGAGCACTCAGTGGTGGACCCCACATATATCGAGGACTTCCTGTTGACCTACAGGACCTTCCTCTCCAGCCCTAAGGTCGTGGGCAAGAAGCTTCTGGAGTGGTTCCATGACCCCAGTCTCAGGGACAAGGTATGGATAGAAATATTTACCTATATACCTGCAGGAACTGATCAAAATAATTCACAGTCACCATATACTGGAATCAGTTGCAATTGAATCGTTGAGTGGATAGTTTGCGTGACACTAAATAACCAGTTAACTTTATGTTGACCTTTTGCTGATCATGTGATTGCTCCAGGTTACACGGGTAGTCTTGCTGTGGGTAAACAATCACTTCAATGACTTTGAGGGTGACCCTGCCATGACGCTATTTCTGGAGGAGTTTGAAAACAATCTGGAGAAAGAAGTAAGTGTACTCAATGTAAACTTTAAATACGCAAGACCGTATTTGGCTCATAACTATATATATATTTTTTTTTTTGCAGAAAATGTGTGGGCACCTCAGACTGTTAAATATAGCATGTGCTGCTAAAGCCAAGCCACGGCTGGTGACACTGACCAAGCCGTCCAGGGACTCTCCACTGGCATTCAGCCTTCTCGGAGGTCAGGAGAAAGGTTTCCGCATCTTTATTGATGCTGTGGAGCCTGGGAGCAAGGCAGCTGAAGCCGGCCTTAAGCGTGGGGATCAGGTAAGATTGTCAACGTCGTAATCTGTCACCGTATACAGCACTGGGGGTTGATTTTTGTTATTTCAGGAAGCGTGATTTCCTTTGTGAGACAGAATGCATTCCTACTGCTTCCGCTGATAGAAAGTGTCTACAATTTAAACGTGGCTCCACTTTGCCCTTTAGATTAAACAATTTTGGCAGTTTGAAAAACCTTTTTCACCAAGGAAAATTCGACCCCGCCACACAGATCAGAACTTGAATTGATCGTCTGTTTTCCTGTCCAGCTTCATTTCAGTTTCTGTGAAACTGTTCTTGCATTTTTCTCTCACTGGCATTACAAGGTTTTTATTTTCTTTTTGTAAACTGAGCTTGCCAGTAGCAGAGGGCACCCTGTCTTGGCTTTCTAATAGCAACTTAAATTCCCAACAGTTTTCACACTCCTCCGTCTTCAGGGGCTTTAAGCAAAGTCCCATAATCCTTGAAACCATCTTGTGAGAGCCTGGATGTGAGTTAAGCCCCCTTGACTCCAAACATCCCCTGCAGCTGTTTCCCCAAGAGGAAGCAGAGAAACGAACATCCTTGGAGGCATTCCCTCTCTCAAACACGCTCACAACTTCAGTGTTTTCACAGCTTTAGCATCAGTTACTGTGATCAGTGTCTTAAGGCCTATCATTTAAAAGCTTTACTATTAATCACAGTTTTGATATCAGTTTTTTTGTCAATCAGCCATTAGCCCTAGTCCGTCCGTAGAAAACATCAGCATATCACTAATCACGTTTTTTCCCTAAACAGACATTTAGTCCTGTTCGTCAGTCTTTACTATCAGAAGAGCAGCACTTCTGCTAACACTGTACTTACATCGCAGTCAAAGGTGACTTCCTCTTCCTCTGAAGAGGAAGTAGCAGAGCATGGTTTCCCTTTGCAGATTGCTTTTGAATGCAAATATCCGTCCTCATTACGGAGGTCAAGCTTTTGAGACAATAAAAAGACCATTTAAAGGGGACAGGTCCCACGTTAATGTCAAAACCACGTGTTGGACTAAATGTCACAATGTAAAACAGGGCAGCAATTAGCAGTTCATTACCTGCCTTTGTTCGGTGGGTAGAATGCAGTTCACATGTTTAGTTAGTTTAGTTTAAGATTTACCTCACTCTGATGAGGATCATAGTTCTCTTTTATCTCAGGTCCCCATGAGGTACCTTTTATGATGGGCAGTTAGCAACATGTAATCTGATTGGTTTCTTCTTCTTGCAGATCTTAGAGGTCAATGGGCAGAACTTTGAGAATGTCCAGCTCAGCAAAGCCAATGAGATTCTGAAGAACAACACCCATTTGTCCATAACTGTGAAAACAAACCTCTTAGGTAAGATGTTTGAATGTAGAATTTGTGCAACATATGGCTCTTATTCTCTTTTTTCATACGCCCCATTAACACAAATATCTCTAAGTGCAACCAAAGAGGCAGGTAGTTAGCATTTGTTTGATGTAAGAAAAAGAAGTGCTCTAAGCTAAATAAAATGAGGGACTTGTAATAATTTATAAGGTAGCTGTCACTCTTAACTATCTTAACAGTGTATTTTTAACTACAAATAAAAATAAAAAATAACAATATGGCTCATCCCTTAAACATTTTTGTCTCTTTCCTCCACCCTCCCAGTGTTTAAAGAGCTTCTCACAAGGCCTGAGCAAGACCATGACTTGGACGGGGACGAGGAACATGACAGAAAGAACGGAGCACCGCACCTTCCAAAGATTGGAGACATCAAGAAGGCCAGCCGCTACTCCATCCCAGACTTGGCGGTGGACGTGGAGCAGGTGATGGGCCTGGAGAAGGTCAGCAAGAAAGGGAAGACCAACACGGTTGGAGGACGCAACAAGCTGAAGAAGATCTTTGACAAGACTCTCACTAGCATCCTGCCTCCTAAACCATACAAGTAATACAACCTATTGAAATGTATTGTGACGTATTACAAACAAAAAACAAATGCTGTGCTAAGTATCTGTTGACAGCTGTAGATTGCAGTAAGAGGTAAATGAATACATTGTAATTTTAAGACAGAATAATTAAGTACAATTATGTCGTTAAAATGAACAAAGTGAGCGAATGAGCTTTTCATAGCACCAGACAAACCAGTACTAGGTGTGAAACTTGGATATATTTCATTTGTACTGCCTCAAGTGTACACGCCTTCCATTTTTTTGCCAAATCAAACATCGCCCTCTGCCTTTTGTTGACAGAACTGCCATCTCACCTCCTTCTCCCACTTGTTTCCATAGTGATGTTTGTGTGGGCCAATCACAGGACGACAGCATTGTTGGAATGAAGCAGTCCAAACAGATCCCACCAGCTCTACCCGTCAGTGGAAACCTCTCGTCATCAAACCCAGACTTACTGCAGTCTCACCACCGCATCCTTGACTTCAACAACCAGCCGGGTTAGTTTTTAACGTTTTAATGTTTCAGTGGGACGTTTGCATCAGAAATCACTATCATTTCATTTCATCATGCTTTCAGCATTTATTATTGTAAATAAGATAAATAAATTAAATAAAAATACATTGTCATTTATGAATAAGACAAAAATAATTATGTACTGTATTTAAACATTTTTAAGTGATTTTTATCAGGTATACATCTACACAAAATGGGTTTTACATTTTATGTGGAAACTGATCTAACATTGTACATATAATTATACATATAATAGCACGAGTGCTTGAATAACTCCTGTCATCACATGTTGTTTATGTCCTTTCAGTGCCAGTTATAATAAGTGAGTATCCCCCATCCCCATGATCTTGCTTTTCTTAGCACAGCCGAGTCTTTGTCTGTGTCTGACGGTACTAAAGTGCTGGAATCTAATTTGCGGATATAACATAAACCAGTCTAATCAGCATACAAGTTTGTCAATGCTAACTAAGTAATGCAAACACTACTGGACTGACTGCTGACCTGTAGGTTCTCTCTGAGTATGTGGTGGGGTGATTTTAGTCTTGGCAATTTGGGATCACGTGATTTTTCTTGGGTGTGTTTCCGATCAAACTAATAAATGAGGGGAAATGGGGTTTGAAGTTGTGATCACAAAGTTGCTGGTCTGTTTTTGGCTAAAAGAGAATCATGGGTGGAAGTGCTTAAAAGAAAACAATAGAAAAGCATTGGATCTATTATATTCATTACCATATCTTTTGTCCACAGATATGTCAGACCAAGTATTACGGGTCTTTAAGGCTGACCAGCAGTCTCGGTACATCATGATTGGAAAGGACACAACGGCTAAAGAGGTGGTGGCTCAGGCGATCCGGGAGTTTGCCCTGACTGCAGCGCCAGAGGCTTATTCGCTGTGTGAGGTGTCCGTCACACCGGAAGGTGTCATCAAACAGAGGCGATTACCAGACCAGCTTTCTAAGCTAGCAGACAGAATTCAGCTCAGCGGCAGGTAATGAAGAATTTAGTTTGATGTGTTGACCTTGTGATAGGATTTATTTTTTCTTTTCTCGTTCCTAATTACTAGTTTCAACACAAAAACAGTTTTTTAAAGAAATCGCACATTTTGCCGCAGATACTACCTAAAGAGCAACATGGAGACGGAGACGTTATGTTCTGATGAGGATGCACAGGACCTCCTTCGAGAAGGACAAATCTCTTTGTTACAACTTAGTACAGTGGAGGTGGCTACTCAGCTCTCAATGCGGGCCTTTGAACTTTTCTGTGCCATTGAGCCAACTGAATATATTGATGACCTGTTCAAGCTGCGCTCAAAGACCGGCTCGACCAGCCTGAAGCGCTTCGAGGAGGCCATCAATCATGAGACATTCTGGGTGGCCACAGAGGTGACGCGAGAGCCCAACCAGCTCAAACGAATGAAGATCATCAAGCACTTCATCAAGATCGCCCTGCACTGCCGCGAGTGCAAGAACTTCAACTCCATGTTTGCCATTATCAGGTGAGTGGGAATCATATTTTTCTTTTTTCTTTAGATTCCATTCCATGCATAAACTGTAGGTTGGGTTGTTTCTATACAAATTATTCACTTAATCATATTTTAATTATCATTAAATTATCAATTTATCATTATTTAATTATCATCTGTTCGAGTGAAATTGTGTCTCTGTCCTCAGTGGTCTGAACCTGGCTCCAGTCTCCAGACTGAGGGGAACATGGGAAAAGCTACCCAGCAAGTATGAGAAGCTGTTTGGAGATCTGCAGGACCTCTTTGACCCCTCCAGAAATATGGCCAAGTACCGGAATGTCCTCAATAATCAAAACCTCCAGCCACCAATTATCCCCTTGTTCCCCGTCATCAAGAAGGACCTTACCTTTCTACATGAAGGTAGTCATCAGTTCAAACAGAAGTGTCTGATTGTGAAGTTGGTTTTGTTGTGTTTACTATTGCACTTTTGTAGCGATAATGTCTCAACTTAAACAGACAGACAACTAACTAGCCACCTCGACAATATTGCAAGAAAGATAGATTTGGCACTAAAGCAAGTTGTGAAAATCGAAAGTATCTATCTGCATGTATTTATTTGCCATCGCGGCTTTTGTATGGGAATATTAGTTGTTTATTCCTGCTTATTTCTTCTGACCATTATTTGTATAGACAATTGAATAATTCTCATCGTCCTTGTCTCAGGTAATGACTCCAAAGTGGACGGCCTGGTAAACTTTGAGAAGCTGCGGATGATTGCCAAAGAAATTCGCCATGTTGGCCGCATGGCATCAGTCAACATGGACCCAGCCCTCATGTTCCGGACAAGGTGGGGAAACTTAAAAAAAACAGAACCAGGCGTCAGGGTATTAATGATCCTTCACCCTCCTCGTAGGAGCAGTCAGCACACCTCTGACTAACCAGACTCTGTGGGGTTAGACGGTTCACATAGACTCAGTCAAGTTTTCTGCATCACGCTTTTCTTTCAAGCAGCTGTTCTTTCTGGCAACCGTTTCCCCATACAAATTGTTGGCATAAGACGTGCACAGTGCTGCTGTGAAAGTGTGTCTTTGTCTAATGATGTCTCTTCCTAGTGGTGTCACCATTTGATTTCCTCTCTGCTGACTTCCATGTGGGTGAAATAGCTTCTCTTTGGTGATCTTGGTGGTCTCTCCTGTCCTAAGCTTTGTCTCCTTCTCTCCTTCTTCCGTCCACCCTTTGCCCCCCACGCTTCTCTTTTCATGGCATCAACCCTCTAGGAAGAAGAAATGGAGAAGTTTAGGGTAAGTCTGGTAACCCTGCAAGGTTTTTCATTCCCTCACCATGGCTCTTAAGGCTGCCAATTTGCGTGCTTCTTTTCTTCTTTGTTTCCTCTAACCCGTTTGAGTTTAATCCTCCCACTAACCGAAACCTAGCCTGAGGGCATGAATTTAAAAAGGTCACATAGATTAACATCCAATTACATTCTACAAACCACATGAGACACATGGGAGCTTATAATACATATAAACATATACTGAACAAGTATCAGATTTTGCGAGTCTGACAGAACTGTGACCTTTTGTGTGTTTTTTTTTCACATAACAACTTGCATGCAGCCTTTAAGTTCAGATTTTTTTGTATCCTCAAGGTTTTATCTGTCTGTCAAACCTCCAAACAGCCAGAGATTCTGGATATAAAAAGTATTTTCTTTTATCATGCTTTACATTTTTGTGGTCAAATGGGACATCAGTGTGCACAGTGAAGATTTGATGGGAAAGATACAAGCACACGTTACATTCACCTAAAAAGAAAAGGCAACATTTTTACTCAAGTATCCTGCAATTATGTCGTAACAACTTGAAATTATGAGTAACCCGTCTTTTAATTATAAGATCTGTATCTTATAATTATGAGATAATTTCTTGGTTGTTTCTCAGTTGTAATCATTAGTCCGTGGAGTCAAAATTACAAGAACTTCTTTGGTGAACACAGTGCGCACAAATTGTTTAATGATAGTCGTTATCACTTAAACAGCACTTTTGATAGATTCTTATCGAAAACGCCACATAGAAATTAAATCCAGTGACAAGCACAACCATAACCTGTCATCAGCTAATGCTGAAGCCTTTTGTCTGTGTACTCTGACCCAAACCATGTGCAGAAAGGGCTTTTACTACGACTACGACCAGCTCTGACTCAGGCCACAGAAATGTAAACTATGACTGTGTTACACTAGCAGAACTCCTCCTCTCTACTCCCCTGTTGTTTTGCTATAACCATACCCCCACCCCCAACCCCACCCCCAACCTTCTCCGTGCTGCCTGGAATGACTGGAATGCATTGGTGTTAAGAGGAGTAACTAAAGCTGCTCTCTGCATGGCCTTTTTTAATACCATGCTGTATATGCAGCTCAGTAGCACATCTTTATATATATAAATAAATATAAAGATATCTTTATATATATATATATATATATATATATATATATATATATATATGCATACCAGTATATGTATATGCATGCTTCTAAAGCAATATCTCATGAACTGTTTCTCTTCCCTCTCTTTCTGCCCTGTTGTATATCTTTGTGTGTTTGTGTGCGCGTGTCTGTGTTGGTGCCTTTGTGTACTACCAGGTCTCTGAGTCAGGGTAGTGCCAATGCGGCAGTGCTGGACGTCACTCAGACGGGCGGGCACAAGAAGCGGGTGCGTCGCAGCTCCTTTCTGAACGCCAAAAAGCTGTATGAGGACGCCCAGATGGCCAGGAAGGTCAAACAGTACTTGTCCAACCTCAGCTTGGAGACGAACGAGGAGAGTCTGCAGACACTGTCGCTGCAGTGCGAACCCTCCATCAGTACGCGTGAGTTTGTGGATCAGCGTTATGTACACAAGTACATAAATAAGATGGAGGCATTTGTTCTGAACTGGATTAACAGCCAGTGGCAGACAGGGTGGGAGTCGCTGTAATAACAAGACTCTCAGTTCTGCTTAAGCACACATTAGCATTATAAAAATGGCCAAACCACCAGGCCAGTTTCATGGTTAATACCGGCCTTTCTTGCTGTTTTCATTTTTTCCATGCAAACAACGGAACGGCATTAATTTTCTTCAACCACACAGCAAATTCCTGCCTTCTAATAAAATGCATAATTCATTTTCTCCATATGCAGTGCCCAAGAATGCCGGTGGGAAACGGCCAGACACCTCCCCAGTCGTGTCAAGAGCCGCCAGTCAACAAAGGGGGCAGTTGGCCAAAGGAAACCAGGCCCTCCAGGTTCCAGCCGTGGCACTTTACCCGTCCCGAAAGAAAGTTCCAGTCAAAGACCTCCCACCTTTCGGTAGATTTATGCACACATCGTATGAATTTGCAGTATTTTATTGGTACTACTAGTATTTTTAAGTACATTTGTAAAAAATTGCCAATTTTTTATTTCCTTATATACAAGTTCCTGGTATTTGTGTAAAATCTACAATTTAACTTAACTTCAATGACAGTAATACTGCATGTTCCTCTAACTGGTAATATGGACAGAGAGAAAATATGCCTTTATAAATGACCTTCCATCACTGCCTTCTGTTTTTATTTCCACAACCAGTTTATCCAGACAATAGCAGCCCTTCCTAGTATCTTTCATGGCGGTGCTGCCCCCTACAGGCTGTCTGTCAACAAGCACGTGCAAAGCCAAATCCCAGACAAAGCAGTTTAGTTAGCATCCCGGCACCCTCAGGGAATGGCAGTATTCATTTGCGCTAATTCTACTCATCTTCCTGCTAATGTTTACAGGCACCAGTTCCCCACAGTCTCTGAAGAAGATACTGTCGCTGTCAGAGGAAGGAAGTGACAGGCACCGGAGGCAGCCAGAGGACACAGTGTCCAACGCCTCGTCCCAGCTCTCCTCCCCTCCTACCTCCCCTCAGAGTTCACCCAAGAAGGGTAAGTAAGCCAGTAATCCTCCCCCTCCCTCCCCACCAGGGCGCCGGCTGCCTTTCTCAGTGTGCCACAAATGCCATCTGGTGGTTTCTGTTGTGAAGTGCATTAAGTTTCAGCTATGCCCCACACACACAGTGCTCCTCCTACAATGAGATCATTACCAACCCTATTCCAAGCCAAGCTAAATGTGTTAGTGGGCAGGTTAATATGATAACATGCACTATTTAAAGGTGGCTGGCATCCTGCATAGACACCAGTCATCTCTGCAGGCACAATTAAAAAAAACCTGAACCGTGAGTAAATAGGTTACAAAAGCATTTTGTTTTTTTGTTTTTGTAAGGTTACAACAGGACGGGAGATGCCTACTCAGACTCTGGGCACAGTGAGATCTCCTCTCGCTCCAGCCTCGTCAGTAACTCCTCCTTCGACATGGCCCAGGAGGAGAGGAGACTGCGTCACTCTGGAGGAATCGGCGAATCTCACATCGGGGTAGCGCGGCTGGAACGGAGAGCCACCACTGACCCCGACCAGTACAGCCTCGGGTGAGAAAAACAAAGAATCAAATAAAATTTAAAAAAAAAAACACTTTCTTTCTGAGGTGAAGTCATTTATTCGTCTTATGTTTTGTATGGCACTGCAGGTCGTATTCATCGATGCAGGACTGTCGGGGTATTTACGCCGGCTGCCCTACAGTGCTTTCCTCGCCCAGTTCGGAGGAGCTAACTCAGGATCAGGGCGATCGCGTTTCCCTCGATGCTGCAGACAGCGGCCGTGGCTCCTGGACTTCCTGCTCCTCTGGTTCCCATGACAATATCCAGACAATGCAGCAGGGTCGTAGCTGGGAGACTTTGGCCTTTGGTGGAGGTGGAGGCGGAGGACTCCCTCCTGGTGGACCGGAGGCCTTTTTAGGGGGACCTGCTGCACTGTGGGCAGCACAGGCCAGGGGGAGCTGGGCGTCTGCCAGCTCCTCTTCATCCTCGGCTGCGTACTGGGGAGAAGACTCCGAAGGTGACACCGGAACCATCAAGAGGAGAGGAGGGAAGGACGTGAACGCCGACCCAGAAACAAGTAGCATCACATCCACTGGGTCAGAGGAGGCCAAGCAGCTCGGCCGGCCATCACCATCGCCCATCACTGCTGGGGGTAAAGGCCTCATTTGTGAGTGACTGCACTTCACAGTCCAGTTGCTTTAATTCCTGATCGGTTGAGTTTTAAAAACATACAAAAGTAATTGTTAGTTAATGAGGTATGTAATGTAAAACTGGGTTTTTGAGCAATAGAAAGGAAATAATGATAACCCTGCAGTGACCTAGAGGCTACCAAAAACACACCTTCAAGCTACTTCATTATCTCTTTTGTGTCCATTCAGCACGGAAAGAAGGACGTTACCGCGAGCCTCCCCCTACTCCCCCTGGCTACACCGCCCTAACCATCTCCGACCTCGCTGAGGGTCAGCACCAGGCTCCGTCGGTGCCCACGACCACGGCGACCCACTCAGGCCGCCGACCGCCGGACTACACCACAGCTCTGCAGCGTTCGCGCATGGTGACACAGTCGCCTGACTCCCACCAGGCCCACCAGGGGGCAAAACAACGGTCGGGCGGCCTTCACCCCACTCGCTCACCGGCTGAGGAGCAAGAGCCTGATGAGGAAGAGGAGGGTGAGTCCTTGTCTTCCAAACTAGTCCCCCTGAGGAAGCCAAAGCCAGTGGCACAGCATACACCTGAGACTCCCCGACCATGAGAGTGTGTGTACGGGGGTTGACAGGCAGGGCCCCTCTCCCCAAGGCAGGTAAAAACTCATTTATCAGGTCGCCCCCTACCTCCATTCCAGTGAACCTGCATGTAAACAGGAACACGCACTCGGACTCTCACAGCACCAGTAGAATCGGTCCCATTTCAAATAACCGACAGTTGAATTAATATCGTCGTTCATTTGGAGTGGGACCCTCACGTTTAACTCACAGTACGTCATCATGCATGAGTCATACTGTTTGGATCGGGCACTCACCACTTCTCTGCCGCCACACACACACACACACAAACACACATATATATATATACTCTACTCTGTTTTCTCCTGCTGTCTCACACACTGTGTTGAACCATCAGCCGGCACGGTGCTCTTAGGATCCTCTCTCCCATGCAATCAAACTCATGCATCCTTCATTCTCCTGCACCGACACGCACCTGACTCATCTCTAGTGACTCCCCTCGAGTTTTTTGTTCTTTGACTTGGCAGGTATCGAACAGAAACACAGAAATGAGTCCAGATGTTTCCCTGTTGCAGACAGTCTCTAAGTCTCTTACCACAGCAGATACGAGAAATTTATTATTCAGACTCGCACACAACTGTTCCAAACACCACTGCAAATGAACCCGTGTTAGCCACAAGGCTGTTTTTCATCTGTTGTCCCATGACGAATGTTCACCTTAAAGTGTCATCGAGATGGGCTGAAAGGAATAGAGAAGGTCCAGTGTGTATGAGGGCTCAGACAGGCCTGTGACCGAGCTGTGGGAAGACAAAGCGTTTGCTCTCGCCGGAGCAGTATAATACAATATCTGATGCATCTTTGTGTAAACCAGTAGGGAGTTTTCAAAATTCCGGTCTCATCTTGTTTCAGTAATACTGAATAAAATTGACAAAGTGTCCTTTGTCTGTCAAGGTTTAGGTCACTGGAAGTTGATTTCATAGTGTATTGACATGAATGCAAGGCAGGAAATCAATCCGAAAATTTAATGCGTGCTCTGGGACAACGTTTGGCAGTGAAATATAAAAATTATACATAAATTCATGTGTCTGTGACCAAAACAAAGGCAGGTTTCAACTTTCACTCAAGTGAACTTTTCCGATGTGTGTCCTCACTCATCGTAACCGCGTCTGCATGTCTCTGTCCTCTTTCTCCCCACAGAGGATGAACAGGTCTCAGCGGTGTGAGGGACAGGAGTGGACGTCCTTTTGCAGTAACTTGAAGTCTCCCTGGTTCGGGGTGGGCAGGATTAAAGACACAGTCAGACCAATAGACTCATCGTCCGTTACATACGTGCCTGCCTCCTCCACTTGGCTCTCCCTCCTGATTGGTGGATTCCTCTGCTCGTCCCCCTCCCCTGCCTTAAAGCATCATGGGGGGTTGAATGACCCTGCATGCAAAAAAAAATACTGTGAAGAAGAAGAGGAGGAGGAGGAGGAGATGGAGAGAAGGTGAAAGATGATGACAAAATGCCTGGCACTTTGGAAAAAAGACTTCAGAATCCTAACTGGCGGCGGGAGGGTCGACCTGGCCACGTTCACACAGAACCACGTAAATATTGCTGTTAGAACTGGAACCGGCTGCTCGAGACCGGGCCCCGCACCCAGTGACCATACCCCAGACCCACCTGTTAACACAACAGCATCATGACGTGTTGAGCTTCACCTGCACTTTGTCGTTTTTTACTTTCCAAAAACAGAACAAAGAACAAAACAGACTATTGTTTGAAGACAGAGAAACAACGGTTGACTTGACTCTTAATTTCCAACTTCCCCCTAGATATCGTTTTTCTTTCCTTGTATTTTTTGTTTTGTTTTTGGTTTTTCCTTTGACTGATTGCACTCTGTGGGGGCTGAAAAAGAGAAAGTGAGTCAGCCCATCATTTCTCTGCCTGGACTGAAAAAAAAAGCATCTGTTGTTGAGTGGTCAAACTCGAAATCCAGTATTATTTCATGTTTCAAGCTTGATAAGTGTTGGTTCAAATCAAAGCTAGTGGGAAGCTCAGTTGGAAAAACTACAGTACACACGCACACAAAGTACATGTTTTGTACCAACATATAAACAAAAAGAAAAACTTCATTTATAAAATAATATAGCACTTTCAGCACAATCCTCGACATGACCAGACATCTGGCCTGGAGACCAGGGTTTCACCGAACCACGTCGTCCCATCTCGGAGCCGGTCTGGTCTGGTCTGGTCTGGTCCCGTCAGTCGTTTCATCATCCTGTTGAGAGCGTGCTGTTTCGTTAGTTGCCTGTAGGTGAAATCAAAAAGCACATTGGTGATCGAGCACCTACTGAAACCCGAGCAGACATGTTGGTCCGCTCCGATGTAAACAAACTAACTAAACTACATCACAGCATAGACGACTGAAGCCTGTAGATTCATGTGGTTGAAAAGCTCCTGTGAGTTATGGACACTGGCAGGAAATGTCATCATCAACCAATCAGATTTCAAACTGTAAGCGATCACTCTGTCAGGTTCAAAAAGTCACCTCTTGTCCCTTTTACTCTGGTAGGACAGGATCACAGACCAACCAGGGTAGTAAACATTAGCAGACGTTAGAAGCGTCCAGTGTGTTAGCTGTGAGCGTAGCTTCATCTACTTTTACAAACGATCTTGTACAGAGTCTTATACTGAAATACACATTTAAAATAAAAGTATCCGCAAATTAAGATTAGGCTTTGTGCCCCCCCCCCCCCAACCTAAACATATGCTACATTTTGTGAATGTCCAAAGCGCCTTACGATGCCGTGATTGCATACGTTTCCTCACATGGTCGTTCCCGTCATGAATCACCTTGTTTCGAGAGCAGTCTTGAATCAAGCAATATTGTGGAGTGAAAATGCCTTATTCAAGATACTTCCCAAGACTTTTTTTTTTTAATCTTAAACATATTAAGACTCAGTACAAGATGAGGTCAACAACATTTTCTTTCTGTTTTATTGTTACGCGGCTTCGGATACATCGCCACATCGTCAGGCGTTGGCCGTGGCGGTCACACATCGCAGTGAAAATGATGATGATGATGATGATTTTTGTGATTTTATTCGTCAACGCACAGCGACCCTGCACCACCTCCTCTGCTCTTCTACCAGATTCATCTCAAAGACTCACCTGTTACAGACATCAGCTCAGTGGATGCTATATGTATATCGCTAAACACCTGCATCCAGCTTTCCACCATGTTTTGCCATCAAGTGACTGAATATTTAAACTTTTTTTTTTTTTGGTTTTGTTTTTGACTCCGGTGGGGAAGCTGACATATGAAGATACATTTTTTTCAAGGCTGCCAATCAGAATGATCTAAAATCAGTTTGTGAAAAATAACTTCCTCTTTCTTCTCCTGTCACTGATTCGCACTGATCACATTGATCAGTCTTGGACACTATAGACTGAGGAAAAAGATGAATGAGTGCAGTGTTTTCCACTGTGTTCTGTGACTACATGCTAATAATTTCCAGTTGTTTTGTTTGTTTGTTTGTTTTTTGGTTATTGTAATTTTTTGTAATGACTGCAGATAGATTGTTAATAATTTGTTTGTATTACAGTGGTGACATGCATCATTCACTTTCATTCAACTCTGAAGATAATGTGCATATTAGCGGGCCGAGTCCTATTTTGAAAAACAAAAAGTTGCACAAAAATGTACAAGCGTAAAGATAAGTGTAGTAGGTAGAACTGCTACTCCGTTTGATGTGTGATGTCAGTGAGAAATGTACATTTAGCTGGTGATGACCTTCTGTTCTTCTTCTTTCTTGTACTACTTTGACCTGTATGTCTTTTAAAAAGACAATTGGTGGAGTATGTATCAGTTGTTTTTTTGTATTTTTAATACAATAATTGTAAATATTGGTTATATTTTTGTTCAAATGTACTATGTTTATGCCTCAACATCCAGTTTATATGAAGCTGGGAATCAATAAATACTGCATAAAGAATCAACACCTAGGTTTAAATGCCCTTATTCCTTTCTTCTGTAATTTGATGTCTTTCTTTTTTAATTTGTTTTCCCTTGAGAGTTTCTTTTTTTTTTCCCCCCTCAGATACCGTCTAGTGTTTGCACAAGTCATGGAAGCAACTTGAAAAGTGTAACCCTCATACTTTTCTATCTGGCCCAGTGTGTCAGAATTAATAAAAAAGATATTGAAGTCTCGCCTCGCTTTCATTTACTTTGTTGGTATTGTCTTGTTATCCGCAGCTGTGAGAATAGTGCAAGTCCCAACTCTAATTTCTTCATTGTCACTGTTTCGTAGATTTTCATTTTCATCTGAAACTCTGTATTTCCATCTCACAGTGCACCACTTTCCCATTAGAAGAAACATCAGGTAATAAAAAACTCTGACCAGTGCTCCGGGGACACAGTTACATCACCTGCAAGTAGGACCTTTCATTTGTGTCTTATTTTTTAACATAACAGCTGAGATTTACTCACGTTGTTAAGAACCTGAGAGATGATTTCACTATGAATAAAACATGAGGGATTAGGGGAAAAAAATGAAATGAGAAAAGTCACCTGGAGCAGAATAATAAAACCATCCGGCCTGTTAAAAACATAATGTTCTCATACAGGACTCACAGCATAGTGGTTCAATTTATACCTCTTCACCACAAGAGTGCACTGTCACTCTTACAGACCTATAACTAAACTCAATACGCTGTGTAAGGCACTAACAGTGTTTATCATACTGTTTGTGTGTCATCAGAGAGAGACAGTAAGCTCATTCTGAACCCGCGTCATCTCTGTTGTGAGCGTTACCATGAGATGGCGTCGTGTGATGGTTGGGTTCCCTGTCGATGGGAGCGATGTGGAGATGCTGGAGACGGAGCTGACAGATGTCTGTTAACAGCAGTCGATGGCACATCACCAGCTCCACTCTCCCACTGCTCATGAATAATGCAGATGATAGATGGCCTCTCTCTCCATCCAAAGAGCTGAGGGCCCCAATTTGTCACACTCTCCACAAAGTGATGCGCGGTCGCACCATGAGATGCGTGCACACACACATCCACACACACACACACACACACACACACACTCCAACACTAAGTTTCAGCACAATAGAGGTGAAAATATTGGTTTCACTCTCTCTTCCTCCATCTCTGTTTCTATTCTCAGTCTCAGAGAGACACTGAGGTGGATTTGGGAGATTGGAGACAGAAAGTGTGTGTCAGGAGAAAATTTGTGATACAATTTGCGATAATTTTGTGATTTGTGATAAAACCCTTAAAGAAGTGCTTCTTTAAATTTGGAAAAACCTCCTCTAAGGGCATATTTCAATGCCTCTGTATTAACAAGCAGAAAATGAAAAGACGTTGTGTCTTTTGTCTCTTGCTGTCGAGTGAAAGGAGACAAATGTCCCACAGCTCTGTGGACATTCTTTAAGGGATAAAAAAAGAATCAGTGATGCTTTGTCTTTTGTCCAATGCTTTTTTATGTTTTCTTACATTATCTCACCCAGAGTCCTGGGACTCAACTAATTTCTCATTATTTACCAGATGTGACATCACAAGAAAAGAAAAGAAAAAACTAAATTGACATAAAATAAATCTATAAAGATTTTTTATTTTTTTCTAATTTCCCCTCAGAACAAATCAAGGTTGTACCTTGATTTGCTGGCGAATCATGTCGGGTGCTGTGATGACACACGGCAGGGAGGAATATTGTGACTGCGGTCGCCTGCAATAAGCAGATAACTGTGACTGACATGAGGACGGAACCAAAACAACATGGAAACACCCCGAGCGAAGCTGCTGCGTGAACCTGCACAGGAAACGCTGCTCTAATCTGGGTCTGACAGTCAAACCACCCCCTGACTCCACTCACAGCCCATGTGCTGACTTGGCTTCTGGGAGCGTGCTGCCCCCCTCAGAAGCAGTAGGGGGCACTCTTCACTATCAGTGGACGTGTCCACTCTCTCCCTGGGCAATGGGCCTTATCAAGGGGAAGCAGGCAGCCGGTGGTGCTGTGGAGATAGTTGTGGCTGGTTGTGTGTGTGAAGCGTGGACGAGTGTGCGATGGAGGCGGCCGCGGGTCATATTATGGGACTGTCTGGATCCTTGTCATGGTCGATTGGATGAGGGCGGCTGCAGCACAGGAGCCGAGGGGAGTGGAGATGTCACGGCGCTCGCCGGCCTGTGTCTGGACACCGCGGGGAGACACAGGTCCGGGCGGAGGCTTCAGTTAAAGGCTGCCAGACGCAAAGAATCGAGAACGAGGGGAAGGATGCATAAAGGTGCAGGTGCTTGTGCTGCACAGTTGTGTGTGGTGAAGCCCAGCAGAGGTCAGGGCCCGAGATGTGGGGGTCAGGCTGCAGAGCGCGTCGCACCACATTCCACTTTTTCTGTTTTGAATAACGTTCACGTTTGCCGTGAAGCAGCTCCTGCTGTTCCCATCAATCCCAAACACTCCGGAGGAAAACCTGCAACGCAAACCCAGCATGCGGCTTTTTTAATTACTGCATGTGCTTATGAATCTGTCAGATTTATTTTATTTATTTCAGTGGAAACTGGTCTCGCAGCACACAGCAGCTGTCGGTGAAAAACAGTATGTGTGATGGAAGTACAACAACTGCCCTTTTATATTTATTTTACTCCACTGGATAAAAAACAGTTTCTTCAGCCAATAGAGATTCAATCTTTTATGCTTTCAGCTGCTCAACGCTCCAATAACACTTTGTGGAAAAGGAAATTGCCACTGTAAAAAAAAAAACAAAAAAAACATTTCGAGTTACATCAACACATTTTTATATCTTATGACACTTTAAAAAATCAATGCTACAAATCAGCACAAAACCTACAGAGTTTTCATCCGATAAGCTGCCGCAAACTATTCGGATCCGCTATTATCTCATATTGACTGTTTGCTTATTTGTGACGGAGGAAGCGTTTTCTTCCCTCGACTCTGACTCCCGAGTCCCGACTGTGGCAGATGAGCAGATAGTGATGTGTGCGTCTGACTCAGCACCTGTACATGTGCACTGATAAGAAGAGTGTTGCTGCAAACAGAGAACAACAACGCTCTCAGGACCACTGTCACTGTCACTGCACATCCATCCATCCATCCATCCATCCATCCATCCGTCCACCCATCCATCCATCCATCCATCCATCCACCCGTCCGTCCGTCCATCCATCCATCCGTCCACCCACCCACCCACCCACCCACCCATCCATCCATGCATCCATCCACCCACCCACCCATCCATCCATCCATCCATCCATCCATCCATCCATCCATCCATCCACCCGTCCGTCCATCCATCCATCCATCCATCCATCCATCCATCCATCCATCCATCCATCCATCCATCCATCCATCTAATGTTTTTGTTTGGTTCTGGTTGTATAAATAAGTCTGTACCTTCCTGACCTGACTCCCAGTTGCAGTAACGACTGTGCTGCCATTTTTGTCGCTCTGCAGAAGAAGAAATCACATCCTCCCAGCATCTGCTGTGGAGCACCACAAAGGTCTGTCATTACTATGGCGACGGACCAGAGCCTGGCATCATCTGTCGACATCATCTGCGCTGCAGCTTCAGTCCCAGCGGGGAGCAGAGAGTAAACACATCTGAGGGCGACTTCCTGTATCAAATGGCTGCTGACCTTAACAACGAGTCACCTCATTCTCTATATTCTTCACAGGCGACGGTGAAGGATACAGAGACATTTTATTTTGAAGGGGGAGGCCAAAATAATTCAGATTTTTAACACAACATGAACGTGGTCACATCATCATCCTCATCTTTCTTTGCGTACATAGTTTTAGTGGGAAATGAGTGTTTGGCCCCTGTTCAGTGACCCGTTTGAGCTGCGTACCCTCTGAATGCAAATGGTTCTTCAGAGGAAAAGACCATCCATCCACTCACCTCCCAACCTGACTCCCAATAGGGCCGTTAGCATTCAGGAGTCAGTGGCTGCACCTCCATCGCAATGGCCGGCGTGTTAGCCTTTAATTAAAAGGTCTCAAACGACAGCGGGGTGATAGTTTTCAGAGCAAAAAAAAAAAAAAAAGATTTAAAGAGACCATTATAAATTAATAATCCATGATTTACAATGTGGAATAGTCTACAGAGTCATGTGACTTTTCTATATGTTTTAAGCACTGTTTAATATATGTGGATATTAATGGATGTTACGACAGTATCCAGGGATCAATGTTGAAAATGTCAAAAGTAAAAACCTTTAATGTCATAATATCCAGTTTCTCTATTTATTCATTAATGGATCGTTCCTCTGTTTTGTGTTACAGCGGCCTTTCAGAGTTCCACCTTTGTGTGGAGACAAATGACACTCGGAGCTGGCAGTGACTTTTTTTTTTTTGTCGCAGCAAATTTTATGTCTAAAGAACATGTTTTGAAATCTGTCCCATTCGTTTTTTTTTTTTATTTTCATCCAGTCGACAGCAACATGCTGATGTTTTGATGCCATAAATGACAGTAAACAACGTTTGTCTCCATGACGACGATACTGCATCTTCTGTATCATCCAGCTGTCACCAAAACAATGAGCTGGCATCCACCTCCCCTCTGAACAGCTAATTGACCATTAGGCCTTCGACACACACACACACACACACACACACACCACACACAGTACATCTGACCTCTGATAGCTGGACTCACCTCCGCCCTGTGTTACTGCTCCTATATGAATAATGTGTCTGAGCAGTACTGTTGTAGTTGTAGTTGTTAATCGTGGCCCAACAGGGACCAACACTCTATTATAAATCACAGTATTAAAGTTCTTATAGGAGCCAGATTGTTATTAACATATGGTACCTCAGTCCCAGAGAACACGGCGGTGGCGTTTCATGGTGGGACTCAGTAAAAGCTCTGAGGGATGTGAGACGCTGCACGTCGTTCAGGATGAAGGTAAACTCACAGGTCAGAACATCACACGGCTCTTTCATCTCCACCGTGGCTTAGAAAACGCGGTGGGTCGACACTGAGGGACGTCACCGAGACCCGGCTGTGTCACAGCTTCTCGCCACCACGGACCCACATCAATCTCAGGCTCCTTCTGCACAACAACATGAAGCTGGTGTCAGTTCTGCTGCTGTGTCGGTTCCTCTGTGGACGCACAACCACCTCGGCTCGCTGTCGTTACAGGATCTGGATAAACCTGGAAAATTAGAAATCACATCCACACAGAACCTGTTCTACTCGGAGATGGTTTGGTAATGAAACTCGAGCGAGCTGCTTTTGAAGATTTCTCCAAACAGGAGAAGTAGAATCATACAAAATGTGCAAATGAAGGATGTTTTCAGTTGCAGCCTCCTTTTATATTATATGAAAACACAGCGGATCAAATTTGTGTGTGTCTCTGTGTGTGTCTCTCTCTGTGTGTCTGTGTGTGTCTGTGTGTGTGTTTGTGTGTGTGTGTGTGTGAGATGCTCTTTATGCACCAGCTTTATCCTTCAAAAGCTTCTTGTGCAGATGGTCAATAATTCATCGTGAACACACGTGCGGTCAGATGTACATCGTGCACATAAACTGACGGTGCAGGGTCACTGCACTATGGACAGCAGGGATGAAGAGGAGTGTAAAGGTTAAAGGTCAGAGGGCTGCAGCTGGTTTCCAATGCGCAGGAAGGACGCCTCGTTTCCCGAGTATCTGACTCGTATGACCTGCGCGAGCATGTGCATGTTTTTACCATATTTTAATTTCTCTTCCTGTGTGTTTCACAAAGAGGGAAAGAGCGGGCCGCTTTGGGACACACAACAACAACAACAACAACAACAACAACAACAACAACACAGTTTTACAGCTCCCTGTCTGTTATTTGACTGACGTCCTCAGTCGTCTGTGTGCAGGATGTAGCCGGCGCTGCTGTGTGCGGCGGTGCGATGGGGAGGCAGCGTGGCAGCGGGGGAGGCAGGCAGGATAAACAAACGCTGTGGACAGCCTGCAGGCAGCAGCAGCAGCAGAGGGGAGGATGACGACTGAACTCAACTCCATCTTAAACAACATCTCCCATCTCCTCTGTGGTGGGCTGAGTCCAGACCATCTCCAGCCTCTGGCTCCTGTAACACCACCAGACTCGTACGGTTGACCTCTGGCCTCACGCAGAGTCAACGCGCTGCTGCTGCAATAAACTGATCAGCGGATGATTAATGGAGAAACCAATCATCGGCGATTATTGTTATTGATGAACTGCTGCTTTTGTTTGTTTTTCATGAACACGGGATTGATACAGCTCCAATATGCAGAGGAATGAATTAGCATAGCTGAGCACAAAGCCTGTCACCACTGTGACGAGCAGAGAAAGAAACGTGTTGCATTCATTAGTGAGGTTTAGAGCTTTTAGCCCTGGTTTGCATACGTTATATGAATCTGTGTATTTATCATTCTGGGCATTAACATAAAGGACAAAGGGGCCCAACAGAGTCCCACTGGTCCCCGAGAGGTCGGCTCCACATCCCGTTAGATCACGATAATTCTCCGGACGTTTGACGTCTCTGTGTTTCATCTTGTGGTTTTATTTCACATAATGAAAACAACTTTATTTTTCATCCTTTTTTTTCTAAGTCACCACATCTGTCCTGTAACAAACACGTCCATTCTTCCAGACAAGTGATCTGTCCTCCCTCGACAGTGTCCATCGATTGACACTCAGAGACCAGGCGTCCATGCTGCCAACGCTGCCCTGCATGTTGATGCCGTTTCCAGCCTGTGTGAACACACTGATGCACTCAGCAGCCAGTGAGTCGACGCATGTGTTGATGTGCGTCTGAATAAATCTGCATCATCATTTAATGATTCCCTGAAATAAAATCAACAACACTGACTTCAGTCACATCAAGCAATCATTCATTAAAACCTTTCATGTAAACAAGTCCACACACACTGGTTCTACTGCTACTGCAGTGTGTGTGTGTGTGTGTGTGTGTTTCCATCTGTACAACAGAATTAAAGGTTATTTGTAAACACACTGTGTTTCATTCCATAAATAAAGTTTCTCCTTTCACGTAAGGATCGATCAGTTTTCCAATTGACGTCCAATCATCCAATCAGATTCGAGTCAGCGGCCGTTCGAGCGCACCTGTAGCCACTCGGCGTCTGGCCACGCCCACTCACCTCCACGCGCGTTCAGGTAACCAAACCAAACGCTGGTCGCGGGAGAAGTTCGCGGATCATCATCTGTTGGACTCCACGTGAGAGCTGAAGATCCCGAAACCTTCATCCTCCTCCTGCTGAAGTAAGTCTCTGTTTGGCTGTTTCTCATCGCGCTGCTCTCACGTGCGTCAGACGGGTTCGGAGGCCGATGACGTCGCTGATCAGCTGTTAATCGATCATACTGGCGTCTGCTGGTTGTGTGGATGTTTGCTGCTCTTTGTGTGTGTGTGTGTGTGTGTCTCTCTCTCTCTCTCTCTCTCTCTCTCTCTCTCTCTCTCTCTCTCTCTCTCTCTCTCTCTCTGTGTGTGTGTGTGTGTGTGTGTCACTCTTGTGAAGCTGGTTTGTTTACACAGTGGAGCTTTGGCATTGTCACGTGATGATACATGATTCTGCATCAGTTGTTCTGATGGTTTGGTTTGCATCCCTGGTGGAGACTGACACATTGTGTTGTGTGTTGCGTTGTGTTTATATATATGTCATCATATTGTCATGTCATGTTGTATCACGTGCTGTGGTCTGATGTTCCTCTGCTGCATCTCCAGCTGGGAGGCCTGGTCCTGAGGGGTTCCAGCTGTTCCTCTGCATGTTGTTGTATCTCCAGTCGTGTGGAGATGTTGTGTTGGGGAATGGCGCTCCACTGTGTATTAGATCGCACATAATCACCGTCATCAGTCTCTTCGATGTGTTATTGTTTTATGGGTGAGTTGGTTTTCACTGGCTTGTCGGTGCTGCTGCAGACTAATCACTGTGTTCATGTTGTGTATTGATACCATGAGGTGTCTGAATGGAACGACTGTGACCAGTGACCATGACGTTTAACTGCATCATTTAACGTATAGGTTTGGAGGCATAATCTTTAATGCGGCATCATTGTTATGAACTTATGACCCAGAACGAGTGCTGACACATCAATGACCATTATAACATCACACAGTTTGTGTTTGCATCCGTAGATGAGGAAAACCCTCCGTCTCCAGTATCATTCCTGTATCATTCCTGTATCCGGCCCTGTCTTACTTTCACCAGCCGCCCACCACATATCCGAGTCGACGTGTGCGTTTGAAATGGTGTCCACTTGAGTTATCTTGAGCCATTTGCACCCAGACCGCCGCTTTCACGCGGCGTTAGGCCAAATTCCGAACGTCTGAAATTCAAAGCACGATCATCCGAGTCAGTTACGTCCACTTTCCAGTTTTTAATCATGGCCTGTAATGAGACTAAACGAAGAGTGGTGTGTGTGTGTGTGTGTGTGTGTATACTGCATAATTAGATAAAGTAGACAGAGAGGAATGAATGCATGTAGAATAAAATGTGTATGTGCGACAGCATCAGTTACAGTGTGTAGCGATGGGAAAGACTGAATTGATACATAGGCCTTTTGTGTTTTAGTGTCCAGGTTGCTGAACCTGTGTTAAAGTCGTATTTCCACTCTGTGTTGTATCTGTGTAAATATGTTTTTCCTCAGCAGTGAACAGCTGTAAACATGACGTGTTGTTTTGCTCTAATTAATCCCTGGTTCCTCTTCCTGTAACACAGCCACAAAAGTACAACTCAAATACACCTTATACTGAACACGGTAGAAAAAAGGCTGTGTTGTTGTACACAACATACAGCAACGTGGTGATGACAAATGTTGTGTTATGGTTTTTTTTTTATAATCAAACAAAGTGGGGAGTAGTTATTTCTTGAACGCATCCTGAAAACGTGGACTTTAAAACAGGCTGATACAGTATGATGTGTTGCAGCAGTGAACGCGCCACAGCTCACAGCCCATAATGAGGAACACATGATGAAACCTGGTGTTTTCCTGACACTGTTTAATTACACACAGTGGTGTGAGGTCACTGGAAGAATTTAACACCTAGCCAGAAACACGCTGAACAGTTTGACCACTAGACGTCGCACTCGAGTTAAGACGAAAAAGACCATGAATTTGCATGGTGCAATCAAAACCTTCATATTCATGAGAAACGCACATCTGGATTGGAATAAATTAGAATATGCTGAGTTCAAATCAGTGATATTTTAACGCCAGCTGCTCGGCTGAGACTCGGACAGCAGATGTTTACTGTGCCAACACTGAGCTGAGAACGCCACGCGTTTACGGCGTCGATAAATCCATTGAGGCGAGGAGCGTGTTTTCTCTGCAGCTTCATCTCATTAACCGGCGGCGTGATGCAGCTGTTTAACGCGGCCGTATTGACAGAGGAGATGTGACTACGATTTCCGATTCGAATATGATGACAACAAAACACAAACCGAGCCAAAAGGAGGAGGCGGTGGCAGTAATGGAACACTTCTGCAGCGGCTCACGCTCTGCTGCAGCAACATTTCACTGCTGCACAGATTCTTATTTTTCACCAGATGTAGTGTCGTTTTTTTTGTTGTTGTTGTTTTGTTTTTCCCAGAAGGCCTTGGCTGGACTCGGAACAGTTTCTCTTTCAGTCTGACGACTCCATATCCAACAACATGTGGCGCCTGTTGCTCTCTGCAGCTCCGGGTCAGTTTGTGAAGAGGAGTCCTGTTGCGTTCACTGCTCCGTGTGACGATGATTATTATTGTTAGTTTTATTATTATTTTTGACCTCTGCAGTAATGAGACTTCAAAATGTCCGGCGCGTTTGAATGCGTCACCTCCGTTTTAAGACGATGTGGGAAAAGCGTTTCAAACTCTTCCTTGTGGATACAATCGTGAAAAGATGACACGGTTATTATTTTGGGTTCAGATAATATGACCTTTTAGGGATGGATTCTGGCTGCGACAAACTTCCGACACGTTTTTAAATCTGTATCCGTCTCTGCTGCGTTCAGGGACTCTGTGTGTGTTTGTGGCCCAGTCGCAGTGACGAACCCACATCTGCCTTAATTTGTCGTACTGAAAAGTGACTTGTGTTGGTGCTCCATCTCTAAACAGCGGCCAGTTATTGTCATGTGGGGAGATGAAGTGTCGTCACTGTATTTGTAAAGTGTTGCTCACAGCCTTTTCCCAAACAGGGTCACGTATTTGTGTCTGAACACTTTCGGGTGTTTTCCATAACTGTTTGTGTCGACATGTAGGAAGCAGCATGTCGTCCCGCTGAAGGCAGACAATGCTCAATACCATTTCATGTCTTTCCAGTGTGTGTGTGTGTGTGTGTTTTATTCTGTCTCACCCCTGCTGAGACGAACAATGTCCAAACCACATTAGAAAAACACACAACACTCTGCCGGTGTGGGTGCAGGCGTGTGGAGAGAGAGTGTATCTAATCTTTACTGCTGCTGTCGGCTGCCACTATTAAAGGAAGGTAAATTACACACACACACACACACACACACACACACACACAGAGAGTATATAAAAGACCCTTTACTTCAGTCTGACCAGCTGACTGCTTCACTTCATGATGTTTTGTTATTATTTTTTTTGGGGGGGGGGGGGGGGGGAAAGGAAGGGGGGGTAAAGGAAGATGACCTCAAGGTCAGCAGCAAACAGGTTTTGAATCAAACTTCGCTGCCATATTATTTGACATAAAGGTAATGCGGATGCCATTTCCCATGTTTATTATGTCAAAGATGCATAAACACTAAAGCTATAGATGAAATATTTACACTGTTTCAGTCCGTATCTCTTCCTGCAGGAGGATATAAATGATGCAGCAGCGCTGACACTGTACAATAACAACATATAAACTTTATATAACATTATTGTCAATAAGATCACTGATGTCATTAGCTGATGCCAGATGTCAGAAAGAAAGTGCATCCATTTCCCAAACGTCGCGCCAGTAGAGTTTATAGGGACATCACAAAAAAAGAAACTCTATGATGTCGTTATATAGGGTGATGTGCAGGGCAGCATGGGAAATATGCTGAGTAGACATATGCGTTCAATGCTGCAGGTGTCAGCAGCGACTGTGCTTGTTTGTGTGCTCGGCTGCTCGGAATGTTTGAATTTCTGAAAACCAAAATTCCAGCATCAGGTTTTTTTTAATGTGCTTTACATTAACGTACACACAACTTCCTGTTACACTGCGTTGATTGCAGTCAGCTTCTGTCAGACAGGACGTGCAACGTTAGCAAAACCTTGACAGTAATTGTAAATTTAGAGTTTTTAATTTTGAGTTTTTTGGAGAGAAGTTGTTTTTTTTTCCTCCGTTGAGAGAAAAAAAGCAGTGCGGGTGGGGAAGTGTAATCACACCTGGTGAAGTGAGTTATTGGTATTGATCAGCAGCTCCCTGCAGGTATGTGACCGTCTGCGTGTGCACTCATCTAGTAAACATCAAACTTATTGCTTCTTAGGAAAAACCTTAATGGAATCCATTACAGAAACTGTTAAATGCACAAAACGATCCTCAGCTTTTATTTAATCCCACTGTTGTTTTTGTAATAAACCCGTTTACGCTGTTCTTCATGTCAACCTGCATGAAAGGAAACATTTTCTTGTTTGTTTTAGGACTAATTAATCTCATTGTTGTTAAAGATTCCTCCGGTTAATTATAGTGACGTTTTAAATCTTATGTCAAACCAGTGATCCAAAAATGTGTTTCACAAGTGATCAGTGAATATCTTTATTTTTAACCTGTTACCACATAAAAAGACAAAAGCTAGTTTTACGTACTGTATTATAATATTTGTCCAACAAAAAAAACACTCATAAGTACTTCAAAGTAAGAAATGTAGGATTATTTGGAAAAAATCCGTTTTGTGTCATCAAAACTTTTCAACCCTTTAATATCAATATGAGGATCATGGTGAGTTTAATACAGAAAAGTTACATTAAAGAGTTGACTTTTCTAACATGCAAATGGCGCCCGTGGCTCAGTGCTGTGCAGAGTGGCGAGCGGGGTCCTCTTCATGCAGAGTGAGGGTAATTAGCCAGCGGGGCAGCAGTGAAAGTCAGAGTCTCCCTCAGTGCTGTCGTCTGCTGCTCGGTGATAACACCGACAAGTTCTCCTCCTCCTCCTCCTCCTTCTCCGCCCCCGCCGCCGCCGCCAGACAAAGGCAGGAAGCACATAGGGATGGGAACCCGGGGAAAGAGCACGCTGAGGAAGACAGTGATAGATGAAGCGAGGGGTCGACCTTGGATCATTAGTGCGGCGACCTTTAACCTGAGTGAAGGCAGCTGACCACTCTGTGGCCTCTGATGAAGACGGGTCGAAGGGGACAACTCATTGCGTCTTTATGATATATTCTGTCTGATCTATTTCTATTACCCCATAACGAGGGAGGCGTGTATTTAATGTCTCCTTTGACAAATGGAATATATTACAAAGTATCATTTTAACTTCTAGTTACTGTGTGATGTTACAACTCGTGGCGGCGATGAGATCATTTTCACAGTCGACTCAATCAACAGCTTCAAACGTCACAGTATTCAGTGTAATATCGTTAAACACATCACGTTTAAACGTTTTCCTGTGATCTGAATCATCAGCTTTGACATTTTTGGCTTCAATAATAATAACGATGATGATAATCGATCAATCGATCAGTCACTGCAGCTGTATGAGGAATGTGACCTAGACGCCATTAAATAGCTGTAATGTGTGTGTACGAGTGTGTGTGTGTGTGTGCGTGTGTTTGCACCGGGTTGCGTGCGACGGGCCATTTGTTGTGTCTGACATCTTCGTTAGCTAATAAACTGTATCGCCTCTTGGTTAAATGGTGCGTGAAGACGCGAGCATCAGTATTCATCTGGTCAGATCATCATTACAGTCATTCATGTAGTGAGAGAGAGAGAGAGAGAGAGAGAGAGAGAGAGAGAGAGAGAAGCAGCGTTTGACCTTGACGCGCCGCGATTGGACAAAGTCATGAAAATAAACCCGGCCTTTGATTTATTGCTCGCTAATCGACTCGTCAGGTCTCGCTGCCTGTTAAGTCCGTTCATCAACGAGCGTCAACAGGAAGAGAAGCAGCTTCGCAGTGCGTCACAGATAATGGACGTTTAACGCCACAGCACGGTCGCGGTAGTAAAAGACGGAAAGTGACTTTTTATGGCAGCGGATCAAATGAAGGTTAAATAACACGACCGTCTCAATGTTCTGGACGTACTAACCTCATAGGACATTCCACAGTCTGCAGTGTCCTCTGTCCTGGACACAGGTCCCCGAGACGACTGATGAACTGAATCAGCGAATGATAAATATAGCGGCAGGAAGCTCTTTTTTTTAACGTTAGCAAAGGAGAGACAGTTTGTGTTTGACGGCGTGGACACGAGAAATCTCAAGCACCTCATTCATGATTTAATTGGATGATGATGATGATGATGATGATTTTTGTTACTCGTGTGTTAAATTTACAGCAAATCTTTGAACGTCCTCCAGGGCAGGTTGTCGTAAACTGTGCTTCATTATCCACATATAGAAACTGTAGAGAAACGTCTGGGCGATAGTTATCTGGTATTTCAGCGCAAAACAACTCCCGACGCTCGCCGTCCGCTCGGCTCGAATAATCGTTTTCTTTTAAAGCTGATTAAAGAGCAGCAGAACGAGTGTAAAGCGCTTCCCTCTCTCTGACCTCCGCTGCTCGTTAATGCAGGATCCATCACGCCACCACCTCAACTCGACCACATCTTCAGAATCAGAGCTGTTATTACAGTGTTTTTTTAAAAAAATGTTAAATTCTTAACATTTTGTTCTTTACGTCAGTTTGAGGTAGACTTTTCTGTCCGTTTTTAAATTAGGCCCATTATGTTGCACACGAGGGCTTTAAGTGTTTCATTACTTTCACACCTGTTTCATAAAGCACTTGACCATAAAGCACTGCGACACACACACACACACACACACACACCTAACATCACTTTTACATAACAGCTTGTTTGAAACAATGTGTTTTCATCATATTGTTTTGTGAAAACAAAACACGGTAAAAACTTTGCTGTTCGTCAATGGAAGACGATAAAGGTGAATGATTCCTGGAGGGACGGGGGATGAGACTGGCGACTGGAGGATCTGCCGCCAGATGTGTGATTAGTGATTGGTGTTTAATAAGGTGGGAATGAGATGCGGGCTGGAATTGCCTTGCAGGATGCCTGCGAGGTATGTCTTCATATTAGAACACCTGGAGGCCACAGAAGACTCCGGGATTAGCGATGACCAAACGCAGTCCCGCTGAGAGCGCCAGCCACAACCTCTGATGTTTATAACGAGCAGCTGATCTGTCCTCTCAACACGATACCAACAGAACATGGAGGGATTTTAAAAGCCCTACCTGGGAGCGCTGAGATGTTTTGGATTCCGCCGGTGTTGGGTTTGGATTTGGCCGCGTTCCCCTCGTCTAGTCTGAGACGTGATTTGAGGCCGGGGACTTGAATCTGTTGACCTCGCCCTGTCAAGACGCTGACATTTTAACTAGGGGAAAGAGACGGCGGCAGAGGAACGATCACTGTTTCTCGCAGCACTTGATAAACTCCTACGTTTGCAGTGGCTGTACAAATGCACAGAGAAGAAAGAGATGGAGTGCGAAGAAAAAGACGACTGGAATATTGAACGGTAGCGATGGTTGAATCGGATAAACAGACAGGAGGGGGTGGGGGTGGCGAGGCTGTTGGCTGGGAGTGTTTAGATCTGACTGGAGGTGAGCATCACGGAAAACCAGCTGTTGTCCACCACCTGGCACCCAGAGATGAGACTGCACCATGTGTCCCCAACTGATGTCAGATAACAATCCAATTACAGCATCATCTCTGATCATCTCTGATCATCTCTGGACACCCAGACCCCTAACGACAGCCTCGTACCAGCCTGTGTATTACATTTGATTTGACGCTAAGTTTTGAAGAACCTTATTCAATCTGGACATGGACACATCTGCTCTGTCTTTTCCTCCCAGACCAAAGCTCATATTTGTCTTTTTGTCTGGACCAGTGCACTGCTCTGTCACCTGCCTCTGTCCAACTCCACCAGGAACCACTCGTTGGCCTCCCGTCATCGGCTGCTAGTTTATGTTTGGATTGATTGTTCAAATGTTGGTTTTGTCTTTGAAACGTCTTGCTGCTGTAGTGTTCGTCTCTTATCCCTCATTGTACTTAATCAGGCAACTTTCCAGTTCCACGCGTCTCAGAACCAGAAGATCCAGTGAGTCACATTAGTCTTGGATCTCTTTGCTTTGTGAGGGGAACTCATGGCAGGTGTGCCGTCGCCTCCGTTCAGCGCGAGACTGGGCCAACGCCGAGTTATCACCAGCTGTGCTGAGCCTCCTCGTTGCTGTGATGACTGACCCATTCAGCAATCTCCCATTCACTGTCATCAATCCCATAATTAACATGGCGGCGGCCATTCTTTCACCACGGCTGAATCTCTGATGCCTCGTCATTCCCTGGCGCCGAGCGCTGCTTTATTAATCCGCGGTTTACCTGCAGGCGGTTTGTCACCTCGATGCCATTATCACAGCAGGAGCTCAGTTGTTTTCTGTTTGTTTGCAGCAGTGATGCTGTCGCCCCCTGGCTGTGCTTTACGTTGACTTGTGGAATCGGGAAACGCCATATCTCCATAGCAACGGTCAAAAACCTCCTGACATATCCCCAGCATCACCTGCTGCTGCTACAATAGTGAAACCCAAGAACCTGATCTCATTTACTGATGGTTTATTTTTTTAACACATTGATTTTTGTTTGTGCTCGTGTGTTTTAATGTTCATGTTGTGTACTGTAGAGGAGCCTGCTCTCGTTGTCGTCTCGATTCAGTCGTTTGAACGTAATGTGACGAGCGTGCGTTTTTCTGTTAAATAGTGCATATGTTTATTTATTGTTGTTGCTGAAATACAACAACAATAGTTTTTACAGTGAATAACACAGTGCGACACGGAGAGGTGTGGTCTGACTTGTATTTTAAAGCCAGAGTTTGTTGTGTCTTCATACTGCATTGTGTTGCGTTGTGTGTCAATGTCTATTGAATCTGAACTTGTTGCTGCTGATCTGCATTTAATGACATAATGAACAATAACACTCACGCTGAAAATCAACTAGCTTTTTAATTCTGTTTTTACAAACTTTACTGGAACTCACATGTTGATGTTCGGCTTTGAGAGCACGGACTTTTAAATCAGCGAATCGAACCCACAGCAGGACTCCCGTCATGGCTGCCATGCTACTTTCGACATTTCCAATTATTTTAATTGCTTCCTCTTCGGTTTTCCTACATGTGCCTCAGACTTCCTGGGAGGCGGCATCGTTACCGAGCCCGTCGTCCCGTAGAAATAAAGTTAGCGTGAAAAATGAATGATCTCAGATCCGTCTGAGCACAAATACACAAATGCACCGGGTCGCTGTCAAACCGTCTGTTTAAATGATTTGTCGGCGCGGGTCTGTTTTGATCGTTCCTTCAGAATCCATGGTGCTTGTATGAATCGTTGGTGTTTGAGTTGGGAGTGAATGAGGATACTGTCCATATCTAAAGCTGCTCTCTGTCCAGGATTTATGGGCTGGATTGTTGTTGTTTTTTTTACATATTGATCCCATCTGTTGTTTTTAGTGCTTGTTATGAATGAATGAATTAATTAAGACTTATTAATGTTGTCTTTTTATTGGATTATTACTTTAAAATGGGGCCAGTTGCAGTAAACGCACCTCAACACAATATTAAAGCTTCGTGTGCAGTGGTTCAAGATGAATTTAGTCACATGAATATGAATAATAGTTATTATATTATGAATATAATAAAAGAAAGCAGTGGTAACGCAGTGCTGCGTTTTATCCGAGTCATCGCTGCCCCGTGTCGCACACTGAAAAACAACACATATTGAGATTTCATGAATTCAAGAGGCTGCCGGCTGCTCAGCGCTCCTCTTAGGTAATAAGATTCAGGACTCGCTGCCCCTCCGTCTAAACAGCTAAGGCCTGGAGGGTATGTGGGAAAAGTGTGTAGGTGTGTGTGTGTGTGTGTCTGTGTACGGTGGTTGTTGAGAAAAAGAGTGCGATTGCATTGGTAGAGATTTTTGCATTGGAAAGTGTAACTCACACACACCGGACTCCTGCCGACCCACTAATCCTGACAGGATATGCCCGCACACACTGAGAGACAAGGTGTCCGAAGAGGTTTTCACGCAAACGACACGACCCCTGCCGCCATGGCTCAATCACGGATTAAGATCCCTCTCTCTCTCTCTTTCTCTCACTCTCTCTCTCTCTCTCTCTCCATCCTTCTAGTTTGTGTTAAACTTGACTTTTGTTGCCTCGATACAGGAAATAGAGAAGTAGTGAGATTCCTCTGTTGTTGTACTCCTTGTCCTGGTTGACTTACAGCTCTGCTCCTTTACACCACACACACACACACACACACACACGCAAGCACGAGTACACGTATGTGAATGTACCAATAATCAGATTTAGCCCTTATCTTTGTTGTTATTCTGTTGGACTCGGACTCATCTATCAGCCCCTCCCCCCAACCCCTCCAGACCTGAATGCGACCTCGTCCGAATTAATCAATTCCAATTATGGCGTAATAGGATTTGTCATAACTGCTGTAGGTCTGAGTGTCAGTGGCGTTCCAGTGGATCCGAGTGCTGGTTAATTCTCATGAGTGAATCCACGCAGGTCCAGATTTTGGGCCTAATGAGGAATCTGCAGGTTTTTGTTTCAGGGGAAGGTGAAGGAGGAGAGGAGATAACAGATTCGTCATTTTCTTTCAAACACGTTGATTTAATTCCTTTGAAAAGATGAAAAATGAACTTAAATTGGGACATGTGTGATTTTTAAATCCAGAAAACAAAGTTTCAGAAACGGTTTTCGTCTGTAATGTGAAACGTCTTGAACCTCAGTGCTGAAACCATATCGACGACAGAGTATAATTCACATGTGGCTTTAATATTTCCCTGTGGTAACGGTCACGTACGCAGCCTGTCGTCTTTATACCGTGTTTATTCTGACAAGATTCATCTTCCATCTTCTTGCTCGAGCGTTTGATGAACGATGCCCATAGAGCAAATGTCACACCACACACACACACACACACACACACACACACACACACACACACACACACACACACACACATGCAAGCACGAGTACACGTATGTGAATGTACCAATAATCAGAGTTAGCCCTTATCTTTGTTGTTATTCTGTTGGACTCTGACTCATCTATCAGCCCCTCCCGCCAACCCCTCCAGACCTGAACGCGACCTCGTCCGAATTAATTAATTCCAATTATGGCGTAATGGGATTTGTCATAACTGCTGTAGGTCTGAGTGTCAGTGGCGTTCCAGTGGATCCGAGTGCTGGTTAATTCTCATGAGTGAATCCACGCAGGTCCAGATTTTGGGCCTAATGAGGAATCTGCAGGTTTTTGTTTCAGGGGAAGGTGAAGGAGGAGAGGAGATAACAGATTCGTCATTTTCTTTCAAACACGTTGATTTAATTCCTTTGAAAAGATGAAAAATGAACTTAAATTGGGACATGTGTGATTTTTAAATCCAGAAAACAAAGTTTCAGAAACGGTTTTCGTCTGTAATGTGAAACGTCTTGAACCTCAGTGCTGAAACCATATCGACGACAGAGTATAATTCACATGTGGCTTTAATATTTCCCTGTGGTAACGGTCACGTACGCAGCCTGTCGTCTTTATACCGTGTTTATTCTGACAAGATTCATCTTCCATCTTCTTGCTCGAGCGTTTGATGAACGATGCCCATAGAGCAAATGTCACACCACACACACACACACCACACACACACACACACACCACACACACACACACACCTGCACATGCACCATGTGCATCATTCATCCACATGGGTCAATCAATCCCCATTAATCCACCAAAAATAAACCCGTCTACGTGCTGCTCAGAGAGCGGTATTGTCATTATTCCCGTTGTGTAACTCACAGTTGGACGTCTGTCCGTGTTTGTTTGTTTCTGTTGGTCTTTATAATAAAAAACAGCTGTCACTGGACTCCATTATTTTCCCGTCTTGATGTTTCGTGCCGCACTTTCCACCGTTTGAAGCTTAAAGTCAGTGCGTATCTCTGTAGAGACAGAAGAGGTTTGGCCGTCAGGCGTCAGATGTGTTGTTGATGTGCATTGTGTGTGTGTGTGTGTGTGGGGGCGGGGGAAGTCTCATTAGTTCTCAGTCAAACCAAAGTGGCCCACGCGCATCACTGGGAGAGGAGGCGATATCACAGGTGCTGGTGTCTCCAACGATGCCGCACTTTGTCGTCCGCTGGTGTGGTACGGAGGAAAACACGCAACAGTCAGGAAAACAACTTTATTAACTCGATACACAAGGTGCCTCCTCAGCACTGTTTGTGTTTCTCACTTTGTGAATGAGAAAGGTCAGACTGGAACAAACCAGGTGACGCAGATCGCTCATTTGTCAGTCGTCCTCGTGTCAGAGTGAGTGAGGGACGGTGGACAATGATTCCAGCGAGGCCGCACTTTTAATCTCGGGTTAGCGGTGGCGCCGGTGCCATCACGCCGACCATGCTCTGATGGCGTCTGCAGTGATCACTGTCAGAGATTGATATGCAGCATTTGACACTTGATGGGTTTTTATCTTTACTCCTGAAAAGCAAACAGGGAATTTTCATTAGTATGGATCTATAGGGCGTGATGAGTTATACTTGTGTGGTGAGGGATAAGCAATTACACTGAATCAAATCTCAAAAGGTTTGTTATTGCTATCATATTTCACATTCAGCCTGGCTGGGCTGGGTGGAACACTACACGTACACATTAGTAACCTCATTTAAATCCATCTATTTTCTAAAAAAAAAAAAGAAAAAAAAATCACCGTGCTGTTTAAATCTTATTGCTGCTCCATATCTGTGATGAGATAAGCGCTTGCTAATTGGCTGCTCCTGCTCCGGCGGATAAACGCCACCGATCAGCAGCCTCTGTTGGCTCCAGTGGAAAAATAATGAGCTCATAAAGATAAGGATCATGGGAAAATTGCAGATACGGGACGGCTCGTATTCCCTCTGACTGCGGATGCACTTCATATCCTCCACGCTGAAGCAGTGGTCGACGGTTTCCAGTCGATGTCGACTCATGCATCTTGCATCGACGCCGCTGCAGTGTTTCCACACTGTTTGGCTCGTTACGGAGCAGTTGTACTCCGTCAGGGACAAAAGGACCGACAACAGATCCGCACTCACACTCGCAGCCTCTGTCACAGTAAATCCACCGTTATCAGTTTGTCCGCACGCCGTTTTGTTTCTGTTCCGTGATGCAGGGAATTGCCTGCGATTATGATACGGCAGAGCTAAGTCAATATGTTGTGATACAAAATAAATTTAAAAAAAAAGAAAATAATAAAATGTGTGACAAACAGCCAAACACCACCCTGAGACTTGTGACGGATGAAAGGACAAAACTCGATTTGCCTCCAAGACGTATTGTGTGCGTGTGTGTGTGTCTGTGTGTGTGTCTGTGTCTGTGTGTGTGATAAAACTCACTTTAGAGCAGAGCACAGGTTCATATGCCTCACACACAAATCCCAGTAAATCTTTGTCAGCGAAACGCACAAATGCAACCGCTCTCCACAACATCTGTGCCGCGTTGTGTGTTTGTTGTGTTTTTGATGCAGGCCTGACACACGGGGTTAATAACATTACTGCTGCAGATACATACAGCGTAGCTTTCAGATTTATAGCTCAGGGCCAGATTTCATCCACTGCTCTCAACAGCACTAAACTACAGCCGTGTCATTTCTTTGTTTACTTATTCTCATTGTTGTTATTATTATGACACTGTATTTTCCCAGAGGTAACTTTGTTCATATTCTTCAGTTCACTCTGAGATTATGGCGCTGAACTGAAAGCTGCCATTAGTATGCAGCTCCATACCCGTTCTTATCTATAATTTATAGGAATGTAAACATCACAGAGGCTGTGTTAAATTAAAGAGGACACGAGCATCTGTCGTATAGGTACAAATCAATCTCCACGGAAACGCCGGCCATATAATACAAATGAAAAATGTATGTTTATGTATGGTTTTGTTTTAAGTTTACTGTTGCACATGATGTAGAGGTAGAGTGGAAATCAGAGTAGATGGAGTCGAGTCTTCAGTAGATGTTTGCTGTTCATCTGACCCGGTTCGTTCTCCAGCAGACAACACGACACCAAATTCCTGACAAACCGTGTAATGTGTTTAATAGTTTACGTACAGGTGTTGCTCTTAATTAGTGCTTCAGTAACGGTGCTAAGTCCAAAGATGTATAGCTGTGTCAGAGCAGAGGAGCCATCTGGTCAACACAGAACAGCTGCCAGTGGATTGTGTTTCGTTGTCGTTTGATTTAATATTTAGTTAAATTATTTTAAACATGTGAATATGTTTGAGGAGCCAAACTGAAAACACATTCAGATACGTGATGAGCTGTGTTGTCATTCAAGCCACAGCCAAAATGAGGAGTCGATTCATGATTTATAATATTTAATTTATATATATATGTATATATGTGTTTTTTCACTGTTGGCTTTGCTTTGGTCAACATGTATTTAATGGCAATATAAAAAAATCTTGTGGTCAGAAACTTTCATCACAGTTTCTCTGGGCCGTTACATAATGATTCCTCTGACTGTCAGAGAATAATAATATTCTGTTTTGTGTCATTCACATCAAAGCAAGGAAATTGTTGTAGATGAAACCAGCTGTCAGTGCTGCAAGAAAATATTAACTCTGGTGATCATTTGATAAATTATTCAGCTATGCTGCTGTGTACTGTGTGAATCAATGGGAAATCAATTCTTTGACTTGTTTGATTTTCGGCCATTTGTATGTTGAGGGTTGTGCAGAAATGTAGTTTCACAAATTTCAAATCAACGGAGACGTTTAAACTTTTAATGGATGATAAATCTACAAAGTGATTATTCCATCTTTTAAAAAGTTTGTTTCTTTACCTTTAAATACGTTAACATGGGGAAAACATGAAGCCACTAAAAATTGGCTTGATCAGTTCGTCCTGTGGTTTGTGCGACTGTTTGTATACATGTGCGGGACCATGTGCGGGTCTACGTGCAGGTCCATGTGCGGGTCCATGTGCGGGACCATGTGCGGGTCTATGTGCGGGACCATGTGGGGGTCCATGTGGGGGTCTATGTGGGGGTCGATGTGGGGGTCTGTGTGCGGGTCTATGTGCGGGTCCAGAAATGTAGTTTCACAAATTTCAAATCAACGGAGACGTTTAAACTTTTAATGGATGATAAATCTACAAAGTGATTATTCCATCTTTTAAAAAGTTTGATGCATTACCTTTAAATATGTTAACATGGGGAAAACATCAAGCCACTTAAAACTGGTTTGAACAGTTCGTCCTGTGGTTTGTGCGACTGTTTGTCCATGTGCAGGACCATGTACGGGTCCACGTGTGGGTCTATGTGTGGGTCTATGTGTGGGTCTATGTGCGGGTCTATGTGCGGGTCCATGTGCGGGTCCATGTGCAGGACCATGTACGGGTCCATGTGGGGGTCTATGTGCGGGTCTATGTGGGGGTCTGTGTGCTGGTCTATGTGCGGGTCTATGTGCGGGTCTATGTGGGGGTCTATGTGCGGGTCTATGTGGGGGTCTATGTGCGGG
>JAFBJQ010002130.1:188441-213441 GCA_016785345.1 Trinectes maculatus
CTACGTGCAGGTCCATGTGCGGGTCCATGTGCGGGACCATGTGCGGGTCTATGTGCGGGACCATGTGGGGGTCCATGTGGGGGTCTATGTGCGGGTCTACGTGCAGGTCTATGTGCGGGTCTATGTGCGGGTCTATGTGGGGGTCTATGTGCGGGTCTACGTGCAGGTCCATGTGCGGGTCCATGTGCGGGACCATGTGCGGGTCTATGTGCGGGACCATGTGGGGGTCCATGTGGGGGTCTATGTGCGGGTCTATGTGCGGGTCCATGTGGGGGTCTATGTGCGGGTCTACGTGCAGGTCTATGTGGGGGTCTATGTGCGGGTCCATGTGAGGGACCATGTGCGGGTATGCGCGGGCAGGTTTTGCTGTAATCCATCTCTGTAATTCACGTCATCGCAGCTTTCACCAGCTGGTTAAACTCTCAGATTAGTTGGGAAAATTGGGAATCTCCCAACCATTGTGAACTGTTATGGAAAACACTGAGCTGCGTGTCCTGCAAAGACTCTAAACCTCATTATGAACCCAAGCCACAGCGTGTCCTCTGTCTCAATTCGGTCCTTAGTGTCCTCCTTTAAACTTAAACCAAGGATCTGCCTGCTGCTATTCATTCTCATTCTCTCTTTTAGCACTTGTTTCCACTCTGGTTGTTCCTACATTGGGGTAATTACCTTCCAGCTCTCTCCTGAAGTCTCTCACTGTAAAATTCAATCAGCGACTGAGCGAGCTTTAACTCCCAAGCTCCCATATGTTGAAGCAGTGAAGCCCTGTCTATTGATTTAGCGGTAACATCCGCTTTCTTTTTGGAATGTGCTTCAAACTGCTGTGGCGTCTATGTGATACCAATTAATATTAGAAATAGACGGTGGGGAAGGCCGTACGGCCGTAAACAACCTTATTGCCAACACTATTCCAGTTGATCAGAACTGCCTTAAGCATGAGATTAAATATACTACTGTTATTGCTACATGGATTCAAACTTTTTTGTGTGTGTGCACGCGGACGGCAATAAAACCAGCTGCAGAGGGCGCTGCGCCCTGTACAAGGTCTTTTATCAATCAGCGTTAACTACCTCCCATGTGCTTATTACTCTGGGCCATAAGTGACACTGTAAACCTATTCCCAGAGAAGTGTTAGTATGCTGAACGGATAGCTAACGTGTATTATATCATTAGCTTCATTAGTATTATTACTGATGGTCGGGAACAATATAAATCTTACGGCCCTTAAAGGCACCGGATTCTGCTTTGATCCCTGAAGAGCACAAACCACAGTTTTCATCGAGTCATCTTTCACTGTCGTATAAAAATAAATAAATGAATAATAACGATCCTTTAAAGGTGCTTTGGGAAGAATGTCGGATGATGCAAGTGAAGGCCAAGGCAACGAAATGATCCGTTACGTTTTCTCATTGCGGACGTATCCGTGAGAACGGCTCATGACGACATCACTTTGATTTTTAATGACCAGATCTGAGCTGGACACTGCTGCGAATCTTATTTGACAATATCTAGTGAACCGCCCTTCCCCTGACTGACTCTGACTCTGACTCTGACTCTGACTCTGACTCGCCATTACAAAGGAATCAGTTCCATTTCAAAGAGGTTTTTTTGTGCATTACGAGTCAACAGCAGCTTCACAGCCACATAAGAAATGTGTCAGGAATAATAAAATAACAGGATTGCATGAATAAAACAATAACATTTAGCATTGGCTAAGAACACCCCATGGCACATACCCAGCGGCTTCTCCCTCGCCGACTCCTTTTTAATGAGACGCTCTCCCAGGAGTCGACCGCAGTTACATGGTAAAGCGTGTACATCACCTCTGCTAATAGCCGTCAGAAACACAGATCCTGATGCATAAAGTCTGTATCACCAGCGCCCGGGTGCAGGAGACGGTGAAATAATTCATTAAGATGGAGAATTTATGGCGCCTGCGTTTCCTTTTCCTGACAGGTAGTGATATATTCAGGTTGCTATTAATCATCCCTAAATGACGTAGACCAACAGCTTTGAATTAGATGAACACGAGTGATTTGATAAGAATTAAGGCACATTTTGGTCTCACAGTCTGATTTTCTTCTCACTGGTCCGTAGCAGAAAAATAAAAAAAAAATATTTGTCAGAATCCAGAGATTTCTCAAACTCACTCTCTGAGCCGTTTCAATGCTTCGACAACACGTGGTTAGCGCCTCTTAGGCAGAACTGCAAACACACACACACTATAAACACTCACGGTTTAATTAACCGCTATCAGTGTATGAACAAGCGTCTCCTGTTGTAGGCTGCGGCACACAGGCGACTGGATTGGCTCTAATATGAGACGCCAACGTCCGATACACGCTTAGAAAAAGCTTTTTGAACAAGTGTTTTCTTTTTTCTGTAGGTTAACGTTTATGCATAGTGCATTATGTCTATCGGCTTTCATACAGCGCAAACAACCTCATACTCATTGCCCTCAGATACTCAAGGTCAAGGTGTTTCTCCAGGTTGCATATGGGTGCTGGTACGTTGGTTTGCTTTGTAGAGTATGAAGATGTGCGAGGTGGGAAATGGTCTGTTGTGCCATGTAAAGAAAAGTGTTTTGTGTTACTTACCTCTCCATGCGTGATCGAACGATTAAGTGACCTGAGGAGGGATTTGTGTTCTTATGCTTGAGAGTCAGAGCAGTGCTGTTCTGAAACATGCATAAAAATACAGAAAACGTCCCGATGCCATGTAGAATCAACCAGTTTTTGACGTTAGTCAAAGAGCAGGTCTCAGAAACTGATAAACAGTAGATGGATAGAGAAATTCCTCAGGTCTGATGAAACTCTTATCTTTGGTCATGTGAAACGTTTTTTTGTTTGTGCGTTTCTGCTGTGGTCAGTGCTCCTGACATCATCCGCTGTCGGCGATGCCTGTAGCGCGATTGATCGGAACATGTGCAGGTTTTTTTAAATTTTATTTATCAAGGTCCCCGCTGCTTCCGAGTGCTCTGTGCTCCGATGTGTAATTACTGCATGTGGATTTGGTCATTGATTCCTGCGGGGCGCTCAGCTCCTGACAGTGCATTCGTTTCAGCAGCTCACCTCATCACCGTCCTGCCATAGCAACGTCCCCTCCCTATTATAAACCAATTAGTTCTGAAACGAGAAATCTCCTCAAACCCTTTTATTTGTTGTGAGCTTTTCAATTTAATTTCCTCGTGTTATTTTCTATTTGAGGCAGACGCAGTTTGACAAAGCCTCTCTCTCTCTCTCAGCCAGTTTAATCAATCAATCAACCAACCAACCAATCAACCAACCAACCAACCAATCAACCAACCAACCAACCAACCAACCAACCAACCAATTAATCAATCAATCAACCAACCAACCAACCAATCAACCAACCAACCAACCAACCAACCAACCAACCAACCAATCAATCAATCAGTCAATTGTTCAGCATGTCCATGGTTTAGTCCCGTGCTGCTTTCAGTCAGTCATTGTGCTATGATGTGAGTGATGCAACATGTGTTTTTCCTAATCGAAAACTGTCTTTAACGATATAATAATTGTGCAGCACCAAATAAAGATCATGCTGCTGCACAAATGTAATTTCCCTCTTTAATAACGAGGAGGAAAAACGTCTAATCGAGGCTGCTAACAGTCTGAGTCTTGTCAGTAAGATAAAGTTTGACACTGCATGTGCAGTAAGTAAAGAGTAATCACGCTGCGTTATCCGTCTCACATCTGATGTTTGTTATGGCGCGTTACAGAAATCAGTGTCGCTTTCCACATTCATAATTGATCTATCAGCGGCCCCCGCTGTAACACAAGTTGTAAACAAGCATTGGTCCTCCGTGGTTTGGCGTAGAGTTCTTTCATCGCATGCATTTTTCAATTTCAGTTCCGTCAGCGAACCTAATAAAAACGTCTGACATTTCCACCTTTTTGTTATAGCGCGTTGTGCTACAGTAAATACAGTCACATTACAACAGCAGGGCATTTCAGCTGCTGCTATACAAAATGTGGGTCTATCAAATAATAACACTGCTCTTTAAAGACTTAGATTCCGTCAGACATTTACAAAAATATGAAATAAATGTTGCGTTTCATTTTTGCCGTCGTCAACGCGTTGTGAAATCTCATTAACAGCTCATACAGTGCTATCACAGTGCACACACTGAGTGGTGTTAGATTCAAGCTGAGTGCTGCATCATCAGTTCCAAAATAGCCGGCGTGCATTAGCAGGTCATTGTCAGTTCAGTGCGATGTTGCCTTCACTGATAAAAACCGGACGGCCGCAGCAGCAGCGACCAGATATTCGTGTCCCGCCTGCTGCGCCTGGTCAGGAACGCTCGGTGAGAACGCTCAGTGTGACCACGTCTGCCTCGGAGGTGAAGGTAAACTTGACACCTGAGCTGTTAATGACCCACACTCTGACCTTATTGTGCTCGTGAGATTTATGTCTCGCTCAAAGAGAAGAGTGAAACCCTATATCTGTTACGGAGAGTCGGCAAATAAACCGACTCGGCCCTCGCCGCGAGGCCGCCGCTCTTTATTGCCAATGCTTCACACAGAGGAACCACGCTCCACCAAGAAGACTTGTATTTATAGAGCGGCGGCGTTGGATGAGCTGGGAAGAACAGGAATGTTTATTGGGAGTTAACATGTTTGAAGATGCAGATTGGGAACGGTGTGCAGATAAGGTTGGAAGATTGGATTCTTTAGGCCTGGGAACCCTGTATGTGTTGAGTTAATGGAGCGTGGAGAAGAGGAGGAAACCTGCATTTGCCTTTTTCACCCTCACAAAAGGAAAAGTACACAATTTTCTTTCCCCGCTGACTGAATATTCAGCTTGAATGAAGTTGAATCCGAGGGCGGCGGTCCGTCCTCCACTGGTGGTCCCAGAGAGGTTGTCCACAGAGCGAGGAGTCGTGTTAAAAGGTGAAGTCACAGAGGAACACAACACTAACCAGCTTCACCTGAAGTGTCACCTCACGTCCCAGGTGATATGAGCAGGTCATATTCATGACCAGCGTCGGATTTACTCCTCCACCTGCCACTCTGGCACTTTGTCAGTGATGCTGTGTCGACTGGGCACAATAATTAAACACAAAGACATGTTGTGTATTATCTGTTTTGGAATGTATCATCAGTGCAAAAGTGTCACACAGCTGTTTCAGGTATTGGAATAATGTATAACATATCATATTACATAAACATAAACATTATTGTCCAATTAATGTGTCTGTTTTTTTTATGCTGCCATTTGAGCTTTATTTATCGAATTACACAAATTATAGTGAAAATCGTGTTTTTTTCCCCATTAATTACATTGTAAATGGGGGTTGCAGAACAGTTTTACGATCTATGTAATGCAGTAGCTATTGTCGAATCACGAGTGATGGATGTGCAGGGAGTCGTCAGATTGGCTGAGGTGAGGCCTGTTGTTATCGTCTATAAAAACAAGTTTGTGGGTCGTGTATTTTTTTTCCCATGGAGTCGCCACCTTGCCACTGTGATCAGGTTATTTGTATAGATGCCTGTAGATGAGACTGGCCTATACCATAGCCACTCTCTATAACTGTAAGCCATTGTAACCTTCCTGCTGTTCATTAAAATATGAGGGCGGGAAACCATGCAGGAAAATGGGCATTTGACAGATTTAATGAGACTGGCTGCGAACAATGAGCCGTTGGGGTCCATGGCAGGGCGATTCGCACTCACTCAGTTTAATGGGGAATTAAATTCAGCTGACAGTCAAAGGTATTAGCGAGACTCTGTCACTCCCACCTCTCTTCACACGGCGATGAAAATCTCCAAATGAAGTTAGGAGCGAGTGAAAGTTGAACAAAGGAAATTGAGTTCCTGTTTGGCGACTTGAAAAAAACAGTAAAAATGTAATGGTAGAGAATTTGTCGTCATGAGGTGCAGGTGGATTATGTGCTCGGTGTCGTAATTGCATCTCATAATAAGGAACCCGCTCATTAAACGTTAATTAGTTGTCCTGCATCTGTTCGAAACTCGTCGCAAAGAAAAAAAAAATGTTGAAATTTAATAAACAGTTGATTGAAAATGAAGTCGTGAATTAGAGGAACTTTATTTCCTCCGCTGATCTTTTCAACAGGAGTAAATTATACTGAAATGTCAGCGCGACAGTCGGGAACTCACTCCCCCAGGTGGCGGGTTTGGGGGACGCAGCGGGTAGATCTTCAGTTCTGGATCTTCAGTTAGTAATTAGAGATGATGTTCTTCAAAGTGTGCCCTCAGCATCAAAGATCTCGCCGCCCTGTAAACCAGAGGAGGTCTATTTACAGGATGAGCTGCTCGTTTCCCCGGCGAGAACGTTAGGGAAGGCCCCCTTCGACAGCAGGCACCGCCTCGCTCCTCAGCCTGCGCCGACGTCTGACAGCTCCATGACACCGTTTATCATCCCACTGTAACTGTCACTGAGGGCAGCGTGAAGACGGGTGACTGACAGGAGCGCAGATTGTAAGAAACAGACTGGTAAAGAGGAGAGATGGTATCAAAAAAACCAAACAAACGATGCTCTGCGTTAGCTTATGGGAGGTTTGGCTGTTTACAGCTGAGCCAGTCAGTGATTGGAACCCTGAAGTAAATACCTGAGTATTTGTTTTGGAAAATAAAAACACGTGACATTTGTTATTGGTGAAATTGGATTTTTACAACAAACAAAGAAGTTCGTTTGCTAATTGTGGAAACATTTTAAGAAAAGGTGAACTGGTTGGATACAAATAGTTTGATATAATAACAGGTCATAGTCTGCCGGCGCTGGCTGTTTGCTCATGCTGTAAGTCGGTCTTGCATAATTTAGAAGACGGAAATGTCACTGAATGTCATCGGTGGTGTCAGGAAGTCCCAGCGGACGTGAAGTTGTTTTTGTGTTTTCGGATTAAAGCCAAACATTTCACAAGAAGTAACTTTCATTTTGAGTTCAGTGTGCTTACCTCCGTTCAGCCCTGTCTCTTTCTTTAACGTTTGACTCATCCTGAAAGGACGTTGGTTTGTGCCTGGAAACACACTTTAAGTGTTGTGCAAAAACACACAGCTCATTTCAAGAGACATTGAAGAATTGGGCACCGAGTCAGTGTCTGTGCGTGTAATCATTCGCCACATTTATCAAACCATCAATCGTTGGCTCTGGAAACACGAGAAACTATAGAAAACGGCCCATCAGAATATGCTAACACGCAAAACCTCCAGAAAGCGAAAGATTACTCCCTTTAAAGCAACACAGAGGAATTCGTTTTCAAACAGTTGCCAGTTAATTTAAAAAAATAATCATCTTAGTTGACAAAGTTATAAATCTGATCTATATTTTCCAGTTTTTGATGAAGCCATTATGGGATAATTCAGAGTATAAGTCACCTTGGCAGTCTCTTACTTGATGGCCTCATTAAGCTACTAGAGCTATTTTGTCAAAATATAATGTTTAATTTCCAACAGGAATATATTGTATTTAGAAATATGATAACCTGACGTGGAAATTGAAGATTTATGTTATCAAGCATGTCGGCGGCCATTTTTCAATTTGAGGGCCACGCTCCTTCACTGGACGCTGATTGTTGTTTTTAATGGAGTTGATAAAACATCTCTGTTATGCTTGCACAGTGCATTCCAAGGACACATGCAATATAATCTTAATAAAGAAAATACCACAAACCAGTAATATAATACAATTATGCTATGTGACCATATATCTATTACATCATATTTGCATATTATATACCTACATACATATTGTATACCATGTAGTATCAGCCTGTAATTGTTGGAAACACATATTAGTTGAGGTGAACATATAAGCATTTATATCACACTGTGTGGCTGCTTACACTCGGTTGCCTCCCTAATCTCATTTTAATGATATTTTCAATGCAAATCATTAAATAATGAAATCAGTGTTTTCATGTGCCAGTGGATGATTAATGTCTTACCTCTGAACGACGCGCATCTTGGAACAACAGCTTTAGAATTACATGCTCCATTAAAAAAAGTGAAGGGAAAGGGGTGAAAGAAAAAAACAACAACAACAACAAAAGAAAAAACCAAAACTAAAATCTCATCCTTGAGCAGAAAGTATAATAACGTGTGAATCACCAGTGCGGCTCTGCTAATAACCACGCTGGCACTGACCGAACGCCATCGAATAAGCAGATGCCTGCATCCACCAATTAAATGATTTACAGGCGATAAATACGTTCAGCTCTCAGAGACCTCTCCGTCAGATCAGTGGAATAATGAGGTTTGTTCCTGCCTTGTTTCCAGTGGGTGAAACAACCGTGATCCAGGATTCTGTTCCCTAATCCGCTGAATATAGAGACTCATCAATATTGAATGTCATTGATTTTCAGGCAGTGCGGGCAGAAACACAAAGCCACAGAGAGGTGGTGCGAGTCTCTGCACGTTCTCGGGAACAGGCCAAAGCCTCGGCCTTCCGTTGTTAACATGGTTAAACTTTCCTCAAAGTTCCTACTGGTCGATTCAAATCACATCTCACACCGTCTGTCAACATTCAACAGGTCGGACAGGTACAAAACCTCTTGTGTGAGAAGTGATGCAACCTGTTGTGTTTATATATCAGCTCATCGGGAACAGTGTTATTGTCAGCGCGGAGCCATGAGGTCACTCTTCTCTGACCTCTGACCTTGTTCATCGACGAGACGTTTGTGTCCATAGAACTGATTTAGTTGTGAATGAAAATCCCAGATCAGCGTTTTCTGACAAACTCAACTCGGCACCGGTCAAACATGACCTGTATCTGCATGGTTGTGTGTGTGTGTGTGTGTGTGTGTGCTGCCACATGAGAGGGTCATTGGATAATTGTGTGGTAATGATGACAGGAAGTACGAACATTACGTTTATTGAAATGAAGTGGAAAAACAAATACGTTTATGCTTAATTTGATGCAAAAATTATGCAAGTAGTAACATATAGAAAATTCGGTTTGTCGTAGCAACAGATTGTAGACTGACTCCTATCATCACCATCATTTTTCTTCTCGTCGACACAGAACATCCAGCCAAAGTGAAACTGAAATGAACGCGAACGTCTGGAGCTTTATTGAAACCTCGCCGTGCTTCGTCCATCTGTCTGACTGTCTGCTCAGACGCACAGACACACAGGACCCCCCCCCCCTCCCCCACCCTCGCTCATCACATGCCAATACAGGAAGAGTGGTTCTACTTTTCCCTGCCTGTGTCTGCCTGGGAAAGAAATGTGTGTCTTTGATTGTGGCAATTACACAAAGTCATATTGCCTGGTGACGACAGCTGGCTCTGCACTGCTGTTTCAAAGAGACGAGGCGGTCACCATCATGTTGACAAAGACCCCCGAGCTCCACACACAGACACACACACACACACATAGACACAGACAGACACACACAGACATGGATTGGAGTGACTCACATCAGACTGTTTTCTAATCGCTAGAGTCAAATTGATGTTTACAGCGCGTCTGTGGGTAACAAACAAATCACAGTCATAGAGGAAATGACTTATTAAGTGGTTTAATAAGCACAGCGTTGGTTCCCTTGTAAAACAACAGACGGTGAGACGTGACGGGAGGACGCCCCCTCCAGGAGCCGTTACGTTTGTCATCAGGCGAAAACATAGACAGAGAGATGTCGCACATCCAACATGATAAACAGTCACCCAAATAATCCGACCTCCATGGTAAATCTGTTTGTAGTATAGTTTTTTAGGCCTATAGATTAATTCATCAAAATGTTCAACAGTCTAATAGCTAATAAAAATAAAAATCTACAAGGGCATAAAACGGACTGTTATATTATAGCTAACTTTTATAGCTTCTGCTAATTCATAATTTATTGTCTCCAAACCTCAGTTTATGGGTTTGTGTATAAGTGGCATAATTTCATCAGATGTTTACGACCCACTAGTCGTTTGCTGGATCCAATATCCTGTTTGTTAATAATCGCAAGATTGTAATTATTGTCTCTGCGGTGACGGAGCGACGGGATGAATGAATGAATGAAGACGAATTTTCTGACAGTCTAATGATCGTTTTCAGTCCTGATTATAACTTTAGAAAAAAAAGGAAAATATGAAATAAGCGACAAACTATGTAAAACTCGTCTCGCATTACAAACTCGTTCAAAGATCCTGTCTTTTGTGAACCTCCAACTTTTCTCTGAAGTCACTTCAGACTTTTGTTCTCCCATAAGCAGGTTAGTGACATTGAGCATTTCTGCATCGTTATGACCCAACTGCTCTCATCTCGTCAAGATGCGGAAAAAAAAAAAAGAAAGAAAATCTCATTTAAATGGCACATCTCCGGGAGAAGACTTCCACTCTGCGATATTACCTCGCAGGACTAAATGGATTTCCAAGTGCTTTCACACATATTACCACATCGTTATGCATTTTATGTAGACAGCAGTATTACTGCCGCGGAAAGGGTTGTGTAACAGTGAATTATCTATAGACACTTCAATCAGTTTACTGGTAATGAAGTCGCCAGCGGTTGAGTAATTTATTAGTGTGTTTCTCACGATGCTAATGGTGTTGTGCCTCATTAGGCCACATGGTGTGGGCAGATATTTTGTCCCGGGGGTGAGCGGCGCAGGTTCCACTCAGGCTGCAGGTGATCGTTTGCTCTTTCTTCTTGTAGATTTGACACATCAGTTCCCATTACATGTCGTTACGGAGCTCATGATTTGTTCCCTAATTCCTGTTTGTTTTATCTGCACATCAGCAATAACTTGCGTGCGAGTCCATTTTCAGCCTCGTGTCATCATCGCCGTGGCGGCGTCCATGCATCAGGATTACGCGGCGCTCCACGCACGTGAAGCGCGGCGAGTTGATGTGCTCAGATTCATTACCCTGACAATCTTTTTCCTTCATCTGTAAACAATGCCGAGTTAGCCGAGGTCTCTGCCGCCGCTGAATCATGAGGAAGCGCCGCAGAGGTCGTTACTTTTAATGGCCGCGTTGATGAATGGTGCTGTTGGGGCAGGTTGATGGGGTCAGGGAAGGATGTTAGTGTGAAAACACCTGTAAAGTCTTAACGGGGAGCAAATTGTGTTAAACTCGTGCGTTTGTCTATTGTTGGTTGATTTTGTGTTGACCAGAAATACAGCTGGCACCAAACACACTAATGACCACGGCGTCGTCTCTGCAGACTCGCAGAGGTTACAGCTGCTGGGTAAAGGATGCTCTGCACCAGCTTTAGGCTCTATCATGTATACACGCACTTCCTCTGGTAAATGAATCTAACACTTGAAGAAACAGCCCCCTGTGTGCGGCCATCTGCAATTAGTCTGAAGTATTACGCAGTTTGTTTTGTTGCCTTGGAGATCTCCACTTTTACAACCGACCAAATGGCTTTTAAATCCTCGCACCCCCCTCAGCCTCTCCAGTCGCTCCTCGCCCTGCAGCCATTGTTGTTATTGCTCTTCTTAATTTTATCACCACCACCGTGTTTCCCTTAGGTTACTATTAACACTTTAATCTAAACAAACCCCGCTGTGCGTTCAATACAATGTAATGTGTGTAGCGTATCCGGATTCCTGCGCTGCACGGTGATGCAGGATCTGCAGCCGGCGTTTAATGAATCAAACGAGAGGATGCGTTTCACTTCAGGGACAAACAGACGTCAAATGGAGACGTGTGAGACAGCTGTGAGTTTAATTCAACAAAAGATAAACGAGCCTGTGTTTTCCCACGAGGAAGGAAGATACACAATTATACAAATATAACGATAATAATAATAATAATAATAATAATAATATAATGTCTTTATTTCCTAATAATTGATGTTTGATATTGACTGTGGCCTGTACTATTATGCCACCAACCCTGATATATATACATATATATATATATATATATATATATTACTGTTTTTACTGTTTATTTTCTGTTGTACATGAACTTTATATGCGATTATTGAATTAAGTGTCTTCTCTTGAGTCATGTTATATTGACTAAACACATAATACAGCTAAATCAATTAGGAGCCTCGTTAGTTCCAGTCCTGAATCTTTATAAAGCTGATGGTGCAAATTATAAAATTTCCAACTGTCATTCACTGACAGCGGAGCCTGAGAAAAATACACCACGTCTTTCCACTTAAAACCAAGTTTAACATTTCAACGAACGAGAGCCATAAATCAGGATATACATTAAACAGAACGTTAGCCAACAGCCAGTCTCACTTCACTTGTTATGGCAAAACACAAATAGCGCAGTTAAAGTTTTGAGTGCTGCTCACCTCACTCTCAGAATGTGCTTTGAGTCACTTCACTGCTCAGTCCATAAAGCGTTTACTCCGGGAAGCTCGTCTTCCAACAGTAACACAATCTGAATATGTCTGTTTCACTTAAACTACTTACAGTGATTTATAGAAAAATACTCTGCTTCATGCTAAATGACACTGTATTATACAAACACAGTGGGGAAACTAAAAAAGAAAAAAGAAAAACCCTCCTTTTTTCCATGCACAGACGAGATCTGCTGCGAACAGAGAGCGGAAACAGCCGAAACAATTAACAAACATAAAAATACGTCCAAGATTAGAAACTGGGCCTGTTGAGCCTCTTTGACATAAAGTCATTCCGCTTCATTTTAATTGGCTGAGAAAGAACGGCTGCATCACCATTAAAATGTTATTTTTAGCCAGCGTGGTGGGCGAAGCGCTTTCTTTTTTTTTTTCTCCGAGACAAAGGAACATTTCCTGACATTTTGTGTCTTGAGATTTCCGAACGTGCAAAGTGACTGCTTGTTATTTGGAGACGATGCAATAATTAGCCCTGGGCTAATGATTTCTTCCAGGTGTTGAAGGATGGAGATGATGATGGTGAAGATGTTTCAGAAGGACGAAGAGTTGTCAGCGGAAGGGTTTGGATTTAACCCCTGACTTTCTAATTAGGACATAATATTTCCTCTGTCTCTGCAGACAGATGAGACTGCGGAAGATTTTTTTTTGGTCCTTGTCCTTCACTTTTTCACCTCGCTCTCTGCTACGTCTCGTCCTGCTCGCTGAGACGTCTCAGTGCTTCCAGGTTTAGGTGTCCAATGTCCTCTGGAGCTTAGTGGACAGAGAGCTGCACTGACTCTGTCAGGATTAAGGGTTTCATCACATGTGTAGCTCAGCGGATCGAGCAGCGACCCGGCGCTGCCAAGGTTAGAGGTTTGCTCTGCAGTGTGACGACATTATGTCCGATATTATCGGCTGATATTGGACTTTAATATCGGAAGTAAGATTTAATATCGGAAGTTATCGGTATCGGTTTCTTTACAACGACACAACTTTTACACAACACGCACATATTATACATCAAACTTAAGCTACTTCTCCTCTCACTCACAATGTCAAAATATGAGAGGTGTGATGCATAGTTTTTGAGATACTTTTGTTTCGTTTACTTTTCTTTGTTTACCTGAAATTATTTTTTTTTTTTTTTTGGGGGGGGCTCGCATATATTGGTATCGGTAATTAATAGATAGGTAGATATTGGTATATCGGATATCGGTAAAAGAGCCAATATCGAACATCCCCAATGACGACGCATCAGAAGCGTGATGTTTGGATTAAAGCTGCAGCACAAGTAAATGTGCATCTTAGTTCAACATCTGTCTCTATCATATATCTGTCATATCAATATGGCACCCACATAGCTGCCTGGTTGCTATAGCGACAGGTTGCACCGTGCCAGGGTCATCTGCATTGTGCTGCTTTGAAAAAAAACACCTTGTCCCCATGATAATGAGGGACAAGGCATCCAAACAAATAATTCACTTAACTGGCAGATACGTTTTAATTTAACGTTGCCACCAATCGTTAATTAATTATAATCGTACAAAATCCCCTTTGTACTTGTGAATTGTGGATGTTTAGCTGATTAGGTATTATAGATTATCTTTCCATTAAAAATTCAGGCAAGATCGAAATATTTTCTTTGAGTCATCTCCCACTCGGCCTAAATTGGTTTTGCCAAGTGGAAACAAATGAGGGGATATTGGAAGATGAAAGTGATGACAGTGGGATAATCTCATTGCACAGCTCCAGGAAACGTGTTGGTAACACACTTTAGACGGCAAACGCAGAAAAAAAGTTTCCATCACTGCGGTTGAATGATGAAAAAGCGTAAATGTGGGCTTCGTACCAAACCGATCCAACAAACAAACCTCGTGCAGATACGTTAATCCTGCTGCGTTTATCTCTCTTTATGTTCAGCCAAAGTTTTGGCAGCAAACCTCGAGCTGTACTCGTTAATTAACCAAACACAGAGCGTGGCAGTGTATGCATGCATGTATATGAAGCTTCCTTTGGCCCGTTTACAAACTGCAGTTAGTGAAAAATCGAGTTCTGAGTGAGACGTGTGCAGGATTAATTAAAATATCTGTTGTCATCGTCACTCGGAGTAAAATTTGCAACTGTCATTGTCAAAGAAGCGTCTTGAAACCAGACCTCTCCTGCTCATTTCACTGTCAGAGTTTGCCAAGTGGACACTCTCCCGAGGCTAACGAGGTATTTAATGACCTGTCAATCATACGTTAAAGAGGAAAGTATGTTTTTATTATAAGAAAATAATATGTTCGTGCATCTACACACGTAGGAAAAATACTTTGCTACGACTGTCGATGCTGAATCTTTCTCTCTGGCTTTCTGAAGTCTCATTCAGGAAGGATATTGATTGAGATGACTCGGCGCTTTGATGTCCTGAAGGACGCCTTTGTCCCCTCATCAGTTCCACTGCATTAGAGAGATTGTCTTCCAGCAGGTTTCTGTGTGAACCACCACGTGACGCGCCGCTTCCAAAATCCAACCTCTGCTTACGCTTCAGGCTTCTCTACATCTACGAGTTAATCGCGCCATCATTTTCAATCATCGATAATTATCATATATCAAATGCAAAGGGAATATACCCAGGAGACAGTTCATGGCAATAGTCATTAAGTTAAAAGACATGTGAATTAAAGCTACTCTCTTTGTTCAAACGGAGAAGCAGCTGGGGAGAAGCCTGAAATGAAGACGGATGGATACGTTTATCTTCTGGAGCAGATCACAGAGGAAGCAGTCCAACGGTTTCGTTTAATTACCCAAGTTCGTATGGGAAAAGCTGTCGGATCATTTCTTTCCAGCTTAGAACAAAAAAAAAAAACGGGCACAATAACGTGATTGAATAAATCGGATCTGCTAATAAAAGAGCACCATAAAGTTCAGTTTCAACCCTCGCTGAGAAGAGCCTCTGTGTAGTCTGGGTTTTATTTTCTGCCGGGGTGAACATTAAGCCGGGATTTATTGGCCGCTGTCGATCAGTGAATCAGAGATAAGTGTGATCGCGGTTGGGAATATTCTCAGCAGCCTTGGTTTTGATGGTGTTGGTGTCATCGCCGGCTGTTTTATGACGAGGTCTAGATTGGGTTTTGTTGGAGAGCCTTGATTAAAACTGCGGCAGGGCTCATTTCACAAATGAACAGCTCCGGCGACTCCAACACCCCGTTGTATCATCGGCGACGGGCTGAAACGGCTCCCCCTGCCTGTGGAACAGCCTCGGCTGGACTTTAAATCTCCTCGACGTGGACGTGATGTTGAATTGAAGACAAAGTGGATCTGCGATGAGTTCTGCAGGAGGAAAAATGGAGAAATGCCATTTGTTCCCTGATTTCTGTCCACCCCCCTGTTGTCGTAAACAAGAGTTCAGCTCAGCAGCAGATTTAGTTTGACATCATTTGCCATGCGGCCTCCAGAGTCCTGCGTCTCAGTGGGACGGTCTCTGTCCGACGCGTCACCTGCAACCCGCTATGAGCTCCCTCATCTAATCCACTGCCGGAATTATTTATACCGCTGTGTTCAATCGCCGTGGATCCAATCTCACCAGGAGTCGGAGCTCCAGAAGAGTTGTCGTTGTCATGTGTCATTGTCAGTCGGGGCCCTGTGTGTGGCGCCGCGGTGCATTTCTCACCAGCAGCAATGCCTCATCTTTCTCTTTCACACTGGGGTCGGGAGGGGGGGGGGGGGGGGGTAGAGAGAAACGCTGCTTTTTGTAAAAAAAAAGAAAAAAAAAACATCATAAAGATAAATCTGAGGTGGATGTGACCTTTTAACCCCGAGCAGAGGCGACGAGTGGTGCAAAGAAAAAGACGGAGCGGCCCGCAGTTCGGAGACAGATGCGGCGTTTGGGGATTACAAGCCCCCATTTGTTCTGTTAACACCCCCCACCCCCTCACCCCCATCCACGCACCCCCCATCCACGCACCCCCCAGCACGTCCTATTTCTTCAGGGAATTAGTCTGTCGATAAGAAAGCGTCAGACCCGCAGCAAAGGATAGAATCCATTTAACCAGCCTGTGTGTGGCGCCGCGGTGCATTTCTCACTAGCAGCAATGCCTCATCTTTCTCTTTCACACTGGGGTCGGGGGGGGGGGAAACGCTGCTTTTTGTAAAAAAAAAAAAAAAAAAACATCATAAAGATAAATCTGAGGTGGATGTGACCTTTTAACCCCCGAGCAGAGGCGACGAGTGGTGCAAAGAAAAAGACGGAGCGGCCCGCGGTTCAGAGACAGATGCGGCGTTTGGGGATTACAAGCCGCCATTTGTTCTGTTAGCCCCCCCCACCCCCTCACCCCCATCCACGCACCCCCCATCCACGCACCCCCCAGCACGTCCTATTTCTTCAGGGAATTAGTCTGTCGATAAGAAAGCGTCAGACCCGCAGCAAAGGATAGAATCCATTTAACCAGCCCTTTGTTTCCAATATTTTTCAGCTGCCATCTGGAAAATGTCATGGCAACCTTATCACGGCAGACACCGCTGACTGTCAGACAGACAGACAGACAGACAGGCAGACAGACAGACAGATGGACGAGTGTGGGAATTAATGTGACGTGCCTGTTCAGATTCAGTATGGTCCAATCGAGCGCTGCCGTTGTGCTGAGTTGGCTCTAACAAGCAATCGGTGCTAATGCAGCGGTGCAGTGTCTGTGTTGTGTTGCACGTTGTGTTACATGATTATAAGAAGACGTCAGGGCCAAAACAGTGTTTACAGATGTGTCTCTTTGTGGTTTATGGTTTTATTTAAACTCTGTCACTATGTTTTGTCCTTATATGATGATGTTGTGTCTGTGTGTAGTCGGTTTGGTTCATTGTGTGTTTGCTGAGTCGGGCTTTTTGTGGGTTTTTTTTAGTCGAAAACTGTTTGTGTCTCCGTGTGGGCATCTCGTCTCTTTGTGGTTGTTTTGTCTTTGACGTTTGTTTTTTTTTTTTCTTTTAAAGCTCTCTGGTTGTTTTTGTGTCTCTATACGGTTGTTTTGGTTCTTTATGGCGGTTTTGTGTCTTTTTGTGGGTATTGTCTGCTTTTTTGTGTTTGTTGTGCGACTTCTTCTTGTCTCTTTGCAGCCGTTTCTCTCTGTGGCCAATCTGTGACCTCGAACTGAGCTGTTGTCATGTTGTGATTTGAGAATCTAGTGTGTTTTTTCAATAGTAGTATCATTATTCTGAGTTGGTGTTTACTATCATCATCATGTTATTATTATTGTTGTTGTTGTTGTTGTTGTTGTTGTTAATGCAGTTGTACTGAGAAACTTTATTACAGGATGTCTTGGCTTTGTACAAGTCGCTCTTGAAGACAGCGCCTCCCTCAGTCTTATAGCTGTTGCAGCACGACATCGTGCAGCCGTCAAGCAATTAGTCCACAAAGGGCGCACAATTACCGCCACCGCCGCAACACTTGACAGAGTCAGTGGTGTAACCCCTCGAGGGCGCAGTGTGCGTCCTCTCACTCGCAGGTCTGGAATGTGTCTGTCTGAGTCTCTGCTGTTAGATACAACACACACACACACACACATGCACAGACACACACAGAGTAATTACAGAGGAAGCCTGGTCTGACCTCCACAGACGTTGCTCTCTGAAATGACATTTGCATGTGAATCAACTGCCTCCAACTCACACGCCGTTTTGTCAGAATGAAAATCAGCTCTGTTTATCTCTGGAGCTGCTGCTTTGGCTCCGTGTGAAACCCGGCGGTCGTACGGCTGGAAGGTCACCGACTCAATCACACCGCCGCTAACAGGCTTATTACTGCTTCCGAGAAAACTGGAAAGGTAAAAAAAAAAAAAAAAAGATTTTTTTTTCCCGTCTCCACTGTAAAATCGTTCGGTGGCATGAAAACATACAGCTCCATGTTGTGCGTTGTTTAGTTTGAGTGAATCGTTGAGAGTCAGAGTGCACGTGATGGGAAGCTGCTGCGCTCAGCGTCTTGCCAATTGCTTGATGAGGCTGTTGATGATTGGAGGGGGAGGGGGGGGGCAAAAACACAATAATTATATCAAATTACAATGATTGGGCACTAACAGGCTTATTACTGCTTCCGAGAAAACTGGAAAGGTAAAAAAAAAAAAAAAAAGATTTATTTTTCCCGTCTCCACTGTAAAATCGCTCGGTGGCGTCTGGCATGAAAACATACAGCTCCATGTTGTGCGTTGTTTAGTTTGAGTGAATCGTTGAGAATCAGAGTGCACGTGATGGGAAGCTGCTGCGCTCAGCGTCTTGCCAATTGCTTGATGAGGCTGTTGATGATTGGAGGGGGAGGGGGGGGGCAAAAACACAATAATTATATCAAATTACAATGATTGGGCAAAATTGCGGTTTCTGAGAGATTTTCAAGTGTGTGAGGTGAATTGTGTGGCATAAATGTGGCAACTGGAAACATGCAGAGCTCAAAACAGATGAAAACATCTCCGCAAAGTAACAGAGTTCAGCATGAACGTTTGTTTGCTGATGTGTTGAGGTTGCTCATAAAATTTGAGGTTGTTCAATACATGTGTGTATATATGTGTGTATACACACACACACACACACACACACGTATACGTGTATGTATATGTATATGTTTGTGTGTCAACATTGAATCCAGAACCTCGAGGACAGATAATGAAGTCACACCAGAGTGGAAATCCCATCTCTCTCTCTCTCTTTTTCTCTCTCTCTCTCTCTCTCTGTGAGTGTGTGTGTGTAGACTTTATATTGACAATTGGCTGGTCCCATTATTTTGACCTCACCTCCTATGTGATTTATCATAAAAGGCATCAGCTGATGATCGGATGATCGGATAAGATGTCGGTTTCAGCCGGGAAACGTAAACATCAAAAAGCTTTTCTGAAATCGCCGGAGCGCAAGATTACAGCTCCGCCTACCTGACAGTCCCATCAGGTTTGTGATGCGGTGTCCGACCTGAGTGTGAACCAGTACCCGGCCGACGTCGTTCCCCAGACCGCCGATGATACAGAAGATTCATGTGTGTCGCGAATCGTTTTCAATCATTTCCACCAGACTGTGAGTTAATTCAAGGGGCGGGGCCTAACCCTAACCTGCAAACAAACCTATGAGACGCACTGAATATTTGTATGTGCGAATCATTTGCCCCACTTCGGAACCCGTGACCCTGATGCCGCACTCACACTGACACCTCACACCAAACAGACCAGAGCAGCAGGAAACATCTCACATCTGAGCACAGTGTCCCGCTTGACCGGATTCGTCTGCCAGCTCGCCGCCGCTTTGTCAGAGCTCGACAGAAAGCGAAAGTGGGGGGTGAGGGGGATCCTGGGAGCCCGATCCCGGCCAGATGCTCAGTTGCCACCAGAGGAGACAAAAGATGGAGCTGGAAGGTTCAGGGAAAACAAACTCTCTGATTAACACGTGTGCAGGTTTTTAACACAACATTTATTCTGTTTAGGAGCCATTTACATGCATTTAGCTGAAAAGCTGCACCTTTTGCTTTATTCAGTGTTTCTTCCACTTAAAATTAAAAAAGTAAGAAGCGGATCCTAAACGCTGAGTGATGCATCATCTCCAGCAGCATCAGGTGACAACATCTGCTCCAGGATTTCTGCAAAAAGAAACATTTGAGGGGAAGGGAGGCCGATGGTGATGGTGAGAGCGGAAAGGCGCAATTAAGTGGAAATGGGATAACGAGATAAATATCGAGAGCGGTGATAACTGGAGAAAACTGGAGAGGAGGGGCAGGAGACGTGGACGTGGACGTGACGGGTGGTGTGCGGTGGGGGATAAAGCAGCAGCAGCAGTGAAGGGTGGGGAGGAGGAGGAGGAGGATGTGCAGGGCAGACATGGTGAATCCTGGACGTCTGCCCTGCTGCTGTGATGCTGCCAAGTTCTCTTTTGGACCTGAGAGCTGCTCGAGCAGCTGAGACCACTGTGGGAGGTTCTGAGGTCCCGAGCTAACCATAAGAAGACATCTCATCTTCTCCATCTGGGTATTATTAGATTATTAGTTCTTCATTGTGCATTAAGATATGAACGTCACCTTGACTGACATTGGCATGGTTACCCCCCCCATCACCTCCACCATCACCCCACATCTCCATCCTGTGGAATATGAGTTTTCATTCTTCAACTCATTGAAATAAACAGTCATTAACTCTGCGGTATGTATATGCTGTTTATGACCGTTACCATGGAAACCACTGAGACAGGTCCAGAGGCATCTGTCTGACTTTCGACTGAATTGGACTAATGTGCAAATTTATTCTGGCGAGTGGAGATTTATTCTCATTGGACGTGGTCCCCTTTGTTCAAAGTGCAAAGTGCAAAGGTCGTTTAGTGCGGTTCGTTTTCTGCAGGGGAAAAAAAAAGTTTCATTAAAGGCACAATCCAACCTGAAACCTCAGCGCCGACACCTTCTCTGTGACGTCTGTCATGATGTGGCCTGTATCTTTTTGCCTGAGGGGGGCGTTTTACAGTTTGCAGAGAAGTGAGTTATGGCTTTTCAGTTTGAATCCTGGATAAAGCAGGAGACTGGAGGTACCTTCATCCAGGCAGATGTAGGAGGCACTGGTGTTGATGTCTCAGCAGAGCAGAGCAGATATGAGAATGCTGACTGGGAGTTATTGCCTGTGAATACGTCTCTGTCTTTTTACATCCAGCCCGGGATCTTAGTTTAGCGTCAGTTTGTCTCTGCAGTCACATCCTGTTGCGTTGATGCACGGAGACACGATCGGAAGCTGCGCGCAGGAAAATAAGAGTCAGAGAAAAAAAAATAAAAAAAATCAAATATGAAAAATGGATTTCACGCCTGTGAAGTGAGCTGAGGATTTCTAATTTACTCGGCTCCCTTTTTAATTCATTCAACCTCCGATTCAATTAATCCTGCAAATACCCCTCCGTATATGCAACGTAATGATGTCCCTATCACACTTCCTGTGAGGCTGCAGAGTGCAGCATTTGCTTTTTATAGCGATACATGCATTATCACCAATTCACCTTTGTTCGTTGACAGAATAAAAAAAAGAAAACGCCGGGGGCCAGTCGTTCAGTCATGACTCTTTGTAACTCATCTCTGTGGCTTTGTTACCAGGCAGCTTCATATAGGAAGATAGAAAGCTCCTGTACGAAGCAGAGCTGCTAATGACCCACTGCGTGAAGGAAGCCCTGTTTTCAAAGGCCAAACACAAAGGGAAGCGATGCGTGAACTGGGCCGCGTTGTTTATCTTTCGAAAAGCGTGCGTTTGAACGTACGATTGAAAACTCACTCTGAGATGACGACTTCAACCGGCTGGAAAAAAATATTCGACAACTCGACGACAAAAACAGTTTCATATAAATGAATAACAATCAGAGATGATGAAACACTGGTTGCGGGAGGGAAAAGCCTGACATTCCCGGCAACGCTAACACAACACACCTGACATGTCATGGACCTATAGATGTGCGTTATTTACATGCAGATTCCTGGACACTGGGAATGAAATTGGCTGAAGAAATAGGAAAAGGCCAACGTGGCTGAGTACGCTGTCAGGAGAGCAAGTGGCAAAGCCCTGCTTTCCATCACATTTCCACCCGAGGTTACACACTTCACATTAGTTCAGTGAAGTGGACAAGTCTAGATAATAACCAAAAAAAAAAAAAAAAAAAAAATCAAGTTTATTCTCCTGGAGGGAGTTTGCTCCAGCTCCTCGGTGGATATAAGGTTTTCTTAAGAGATCAAGTTATAAAAATCATCTCCCACACACTCGACACAAATTATTACGTAACGACAACATATACTCCCAACGCACAAGAGCCAGTCTTAGATACTGAGCAGTCAACTGCTGGTGAAGGGGTATAATCTTTCAGTGGCTCCTGCAGGTCCATTACTAATATCCCACCAAAAAGGATTTTATAAAATGAAAGCTATGGTCGATGTAAATAAATCCCAAACGAGAAAAACAAAGTAGTCTCAGTATGAGTGAATGCTATTTATTCACTCTGCAATATTCATGGCAGAAAGAATACGTCAAAACCACACGGGATTGATTTATGTTGTTTTAAATCATTAATTATTAAAAATTAGAACGACAATAAACAGTTGCTCTCGTAGACGAAAAAACCTACAAGGTGAAGAAAACCTTAAATAATATTGTGTTTTTAAAAAAAAGATAGATGAAATACCATTAAATTTTGAGTTGAAGCATTCGATTTCTCCTTTTATTTTGTTTTTGCTGAGAAACCAATTAAACTGTTTACAGCCTTGTCAGCACAGCAGGGCGTTCTCAGGCAGCGGCTGCAGTTAAATCCCAGAATGATGTGTTTGGTCTATGCTTTGTCTGAGTTTCTCCAGTTTTTAAAATGCTTTTCAAAGGCTTTTTGCAGCACAATAAGTCAAACGTGTCGGCGAAATATTCTGCGGCGTCGTTATGTTGTATTTACTTACGTGTTTATTAGATTACTCAAACCTGCGCGGCGAACAGCCAAACAATTTGTTCCAGCATACAAACTGTCATTTCTGCCATGTTGCTCTCATGGATAGTTGGATAATTTAATTGGATTAGGTTCGAGTTAATTGTTATTGTGCAGGGTGCAGGTACAAAGCCAATTAGACGCAACAGGCATAAAAATATAAAGAAAGTAGTGTTATTTACAGGTAAATACAGGTGTAAGTACAGCAATGAACAATGTTATTGATCATGGAGAACGACTTATACACAGTGTATTATACATCATATATTATATTAATATTATATCATGCATCTTTGGTGAATTGATTTCAGGCGACTATGGGCTATACAAATAGAATTTGATTGATTGATTGATTGATTGATTGATTGATTGATTGATTGATTGATTGATTGATTTCAGGGTCTATAGTTACTTTTTGGATGTTTCTGATTCTGACGAGATGTTTCAGGGAAACGGGGCTTGAAATACTTTCTCTGACCTCATCGGAAGCGATGCGTCACAGTGGAGTTTTTATCTCTCGGTAAGGAGAACATATGGAGGGAAAACGAATGGCTGGCGTGCCGGATTGGTTTTCCTTGCGTATAGAGTTTAACTGCGTAATGGGGAGTTTCCCTCGCTTTCCGTCTCTCGCCCTCATTATCTCTGGAAATGGGCTCACTCTGTGATAATTAAACGCAGTGCTGCAGCGGAAAGATGGAAACGAATGGGACAAACAGAGCAACAAGTCCTGGGAGTTCCCCATGGACAAGTCCAGGGCAGGAAGTGATTCAGAGGAAACCAATAAAACAGCCCTCACTGTGATCGAGGGAGAATTTCATTTCATTTTGGTCTTCAGTTATTTCCTTTGTCTTCTGATCAGGCGGAGACAAGATGAGTCTGACAGAATCTACTCGGTGTAGTCGAGTACTCGACATGCTCGGTGTACCACACCAAAATTAATTTTCAGATTTCCATAAGACGGAAGGTCAAACTAATAAAGTGAAAATACAGGCATGGCAGCGTGATGACAAATAACGGCAGCCCATCACAATAAACGCCCTCTGCCTCACACAGGCGTCCCCGGGGGGTCGTGCCGCCGCAAAAGTCATTTAGTCGACGCAGCGTGTGAAATATCAGAGACAGATTTTGACAGATGACGCTCATCGAGCGGACGCGTCAGTTCACAACCAGGCAAATGAAATATGACAGCGCTTATCCCGGGCGCCGTTCCAAAAACAGTGCGACGCCGCACAAACTTTGATTTGCATTTTCATGTCATGGTGAGAGAAATCGTGCTCTTTTTTTTTAAATATTGTTGACTCAGCAAATCGTTAACTTGATTCAATTTGTCGGTAATTAATTGTCCAATTATTGTTTTGTGTAATATATATATATATATATATGCGCCATGCGTTGCTTATTTCATGCTTTTAACGTAAACAGAAAACAATAGAATAAACCCACTTGAGTCTTTCCATCCAAAGCCTGCAGGGTCCCCCTGTATCACACGCTGCATGAATGCATCTCTTTAGGCAGCATGAAGGACTTTGAAATAAACGATGAACACGCAGCCGTCTGAGAGCTGCTTCACCATATTCCCCAGAAAGCCAACATGAAATGCCGCGAGTATCGTCTGCCTCTGGATTATTCTGGGAAATAGAAGCTCACTTGCTCCATTGCGTTTGAATTGCCTCCAACTCACCTGCACACGGCGCTCGCCCGGAGGGAAAGAACTGCTTCTACCTGCCATATGTGTTCCGTTTTTGTTTTTTTCTTTCTTTCAGAGTCAAAACAAAAACAAATTTATATGATGTAAGAAATATTACTTTGGCGTGTGGACGTGTGAGAAAGAAGATCAAAACCTTGTTAGAGTGTCAAACATCAGTTTAAAAAAAAAAGACGTCTCTGTGAGTGGAAATGTAAATCGAGCGTCCTTGTGGATTTAAATGTGAAATGCACTTAACACTTAATCGCACAATAAGTCGCGGCTCCGTTGGCACCGGCAGCAGACAGCGTCAACATGTCAGTGCTCTTCCGTTGTCATGATAAAGTCAGGATATTATCTATTCCACTTTACTAATACTATTTTTTTTCACATTAAAAGACCCCCAGTGTTTCCTGCATTGACCATGGGCTTTTACATTAGAAAAGAAAATGCACTGTGTTGTAAGATCTGTAATTATCATAGAACTAAATAAACCATGTTAAAGCTGCAGCGTGATGCTGTTTATCATTAGTTTTATGTTCTTATCTCGTGCAGACTTTGGTCATTGTTTACTTACCTCTCGTGCTTTGACTCGCAGATTGATTTTCCTCAGTTGTCA